>OU612047.1:102730865-102830865 GCA_914767935.1 Coremacera marginata
AGACTAAGAATTTATGATTAACAACATCAAAAGCTTTACTAAAATCTGTGTATGTAACATTAGTCTGTAAACCTTTTTCAAAATTCTCAATGGTTTTGGAAGTAAATTCAAGTAGGTTTGTAACCGTAGATTTTCCAGAAACGAATCCATGTTGGAGTGGAGACAATAAAGATTTAACACTATGTGATAATTGTGAAGTAATGATTGCCTCGAAAAGCTTCGGCAAACGCTTAATTTTGCAATTTCATGATAGTTATCGATTAAAGACTTGTTACCAGACTTGTGCAACGGAATAATAAAAGACGACTTCCAGGCAACTGGAAAATAGCAAAATTTTAATTTTAAGAAAAAAGCAAAGTGATTGGAGTTACTAATTCATCACAGCAATATTTTAATATATATGACGGTATATTGTCGGGACCACTTTTATAAGACTTTTAAAGCTTTTAAGTATGATAAAACCGTGTTGGTCTCAATTATTGGGAGACAAATATCCCCAGATTGAACACTAAATGGATAGCTTAGATTATCATAGGATGAAGATGAATAGATCGCTTTGAAAAAGTCAAAAAATTACAAATGCTATTCTCGCTATCCGATTCAACAGTTTAGTATTTCATAAAAGAAGGATAGAAACCAATCTTGCGTTTTGTGTTGACAAAGTTCCAGAATGATTTAGCATCAGATTTGATGTTAAATTTTACTTTAATTAAATAAATATCGTAAGATTGCTTGCACAATTAACGATACTTGTACTTAATAGAGGTATAAGAACCAAAATCTGTAATGCTATGAGTTTTTTGAAATTTGTTATAATGCATGGATTTTAAGTTTCTTAATTTTCTCAGTTCTTCAGTAAACCATACAGGAGGACCAGATGCTTAACGGACTTTTCTCTGTGGTGCTCATGATAAAAAATAAAATTTGAGAGTTCTATTGAAAGCAGAGACAGCCGAATCAAGGTTTTCTGGCGATGTTTTTGTATTAACGATATTTAGTACGGATATTCAGTTAATATTAGATATATTGTTTTTTAACAAAACATAATTGGTTCTTTTAAAATTTAACTCAGCAGGAGGTTGAGCAATACGATTCTTTACAGATTGTTTAGGAAAATTAAAGCAATTTCTAAAGTTGGATGGTACGGATCTTCAGGGAGCACGAGTGGATCTGTCCTTGAAACTGAAATAATATTGCTGTCGTCAAAATATAAAAGATCTAACAAACGGCTATTCTTGTTACAGTGGCTGTTTAATTGAAAAAGTCTTTGACTTGAAAGCTCATTTAAAACTGAATTAGCAGATGAGCATTCAGACAAAGGCAATAATATTGCAGGGGTTTCGGTGCAGCAGTTCCAAGCGACATTTAAAAGATTAAAGTCACCAGTTATTAGAATGTAATCATGAGGCTGAAGTTTTAAACACACTTTATTTATCGAAACCAAATGTTTCAAATATATGTACCTCTACGTTGGAAACAGGAGGAATATATGAACATGTTACATAAAGATTTAATGCACCATGCTTTATAAGAACACAACAAAATTCAATATCGGATGCCTAAGGAATTATTATTTCTTGTGAGAAATAAGAAGATTTAACGGCAATTAAAACTCCACCGCCATTAAAAGAATTACCAGCAATAGCATTTCTATCTTTACGGCAAATATTGAAATAATTAGATAGAATTTCAGTGTGTAGGGTGTTAGGGTTCAGCAATGTTTCACTGAAAACAATTATGTCAAAAAGTAGGTTGTGGCTTAAAATATGTAAATATTTTAACTTTGTATTCAATCCTCGAACATTTTGGTATAAGATAAGGAATGCAAGGCAACAATCTAGTTTTTTTGTTTAGTAGTACGAACAGGTAAAGTAGCCAGAGTAGTTTTAGGTTATGATCTAGGAATATATTCGTGGATTAACGTATTTTCAGGCCAAAAACCTTGATCTATTACCGTATTAAAGATATCCCCAGGCAAATTTATTTTAAAAGAAGATACAGTGCGCTCATATGAAAACTTGAATTTGTAAACCGAAATATTCTTATTAACAAGATTCAATTTATAGTTTATATGATGTAAAACGTCTTCTTCGGATGTATCAAGAGCAAAACGAGACACAAATATAGATCTAGAAGGCAAGTTCTTTACAAGACGGCAGATTAATGCTTTTTTTCAATATTTGTTTTGGTATAGCACCAGTTAAAACCGAGCTCATAACGGAAGTTGAAGGAATAGTATTAGAAGCAGTACAGGCTTCAGCATAAGTTTTTTTCTTACCAGAATTACCCGGAGAATCATCACTTACGACTATAGTTGGTACTACTTCAGAAGAATCAACCGTATGTAAATTCAGATCAGCTGATGCAGCCTCATTAGTAGGTGCAAAATATTCAGCATTTTTATCTTTATTTACAGACTCAGTTGATTGCGCTTTGGAAGGTGAGTTCAAAACAGGTGAAAGTGAAATTAAATTATTATTATTAACGGCATGGATATAGCGCCAGGCTTAGCAGATTTAGCAGAACTTCGAAGATTCATGGGTGGTCGTTCAGGCTTATGGGAAACGGAAGCTTCATACATGATTTAAAATTTTTTAAACAAATCTTCAAAATCAGCCAATCTGGCTTGAGCCGCCACCAAGTTCTTAGACACCTCTAAAAAGCCTCTTCGAGATTGCCTTATAAGTTTTAAGATATATACATCAGTAGATCTGCAGTCTGTATAAGACCAACGAAGTCCTATACTTTCATGATGTAATTCAGTGCACCAAAAATTCTCGCATTCAATGCTGCACACTTTACGTGAAAAAAGCATCACACAACCAGGAATTAACCAGCTGGTCAGATTCACCTTTTACAGTGCAGTTGCGAAAATTGCAGTACATTTTTAATGAGAGTAATAAAATTTACAAAAGTGTAATAAAAAAAGCAATAAAAGTACTATGGCTACTCTATATCAGTTTGAGAATTCAGTTTGAGACAGTTTGAGAATCAAACCAATTATTTGTCAAACAGTTTGAGAAGCAGCAGCGACAAGATAGTGAGCTAGCGTCAAAATGCAACTGAAATTAAAAACAAAGTTTCACTCTTGCTTCAACAAGCTAAACATGAAGTTGTTGTTGCTAGATAAGAAACAAACTGAAATAAAAAAATATGTGTATATATACAGGGGATTCCCGCTTTAACGAGTATTCACTTTTACGAGAATCCGCTTTAACGAGCAACAAAATTTTAACATTGAGTACCTTATATAACGAGTAAATGGCCATTGACAGTACCCGCTTTAACGAGCACCAAAATTTTTTAGCTTAAAACAATAACAAAACGCTTTCTTTGCATTCCTTTTATAACCTTTCGTATTTGTTGAAAACAGAACAATACAAGATGAATCTACCTAGAGGTGATAGCGGGAGCAAAGCTGACTGTCTCTTCGTTAGTGTCAAAGTTGTTCACTTTGCTTTGATTTATTTTGTTTTGTTTTGATTCTGTAATTTTTATTCTGTGATTCATACTAGTGCTTGACAGCATTGAAGAGGCAACCAAAAACAAAATCTCTCTTGTTGCTGTACAACAACACCTCCTGCTATCACCCTCACACATGTGATCACATGTGCATTGCATGATCACATGTGCATTGCATTTTTTGCATCATTTCTTTGTTTGTTGGCGTCGTTTAAAGTTAAATTAAAAATATGAGCGGAAGAATAAGATTAAGTTTGCATGATAAGTTAAAAATTATTGATCTCCACAAAAAGGGAAAACGTGTGACCGATTTGTGTAAAGATTACAACTTAAGTTCGTCAAGTGTTTCAACAATTTTAAAAAGCAAAAATAAACTTTTGCAAAATGCAGAAAAAATGTGTTTTACGTCTAAAAAACGTAAAGCTATTATGGCTGGAGAGTTCCCGAAAGTCGAAAAAAGGCTTTATTCTTGGTTTTTAACACAGCGGCATTCGCACATTCCTATGACAGGGCCAATTTTGAAGCAAAAAGCAAAAGATCTGCACAAAAAGTTATATGGTGGGGAATTTTGTGCTAGTAATGGTTGGCTCACTCGTTTTAAAAACAGACATGGAATTCGACTTCTAAAGCAAAGTGGCGAGAAACTTTCCTCTGACTGGAAACAAGTCGAGCCCTTCAAAGCCAAATTTAATGAAATCATTGCTTTAAACAACTTGTCAAAGGATGCTATCTTTAACGCGGATGAAACGGGCCTTTTTTGGAAAAATTTGTCGGACAAAACATACGTACACAGCAAAGAAAAAGATGCTCCTGGAAGAAAGGTCTCTAAGGAAAGAGTAACGGTCTTGTTATGCAGCAACGCTAGTGGCACTAAAAAAATTAAGCCTCTGTTGATAGGAAAATCTCAGAAGCCTCGAGCATTCCGCAACAAAATTCTACCCGTTGATTATACCGCTTCGAAGAGTGCTTGGATGACGTGCGACTTGTTCAAAACTTGGTTTTTTGAGAAATTCGTCCCGCAGGTAACTGGTTTTTATTAAAATTTGCATTTTTAATTCCAAAAATAACTTTCTTTTTAGGTGGAAACATTCTTGAAAGCCAAAAATTTACCACTGAAAGCATTGCTGACTCTTGATAATGCACCGTCTCATCCCTCCGCGGAAGAGCTCGTCAAGGATACAGCCGATGGAAAAATATGGGTTTTAAATATGCCACCGAACGTCACTCCACTCATACAACCTATGGACCAAAATGCTATACGTTTGCTGAAGCTCCACTACAAAAATAGCCTTCTTTCAAGAATTGTTGCAAGTAAGGAGCCTGATATTGCAGTTTTTTTTAAATCTTTTACGTTGTACGATGCCGTGACCGCAATCGATCTGGGATGGAAATCCATATCGGAAGAATCACTTGCTAAATGCTGGAATAAGCTGTTTCCCAAAAACCAAGAGTTTGAGGAAGAGGACGACATTCCCTTGTCATCGTTGTTGCAGCGAGATGAGGATACTTTGGCAATGAGAAGTGGAATTCAATTCCTGAACATAGTTTTTCCAAGTGTAAGCCATGGTTCCCACCCTCATATGTACATACATATTTCCTCTTCTTGACTTCTTTTTATGTATTTAAATTTTTTCAGATTAATTTTTCCGTCAGCGATTTAAACGAATGGGTCGAGCGTAGAGAAGATCACTTTATAGACAACGATGACGATGAAGACCAAACGGACGAGGAAATCGAGATACAAACTGAACCAAAAGTTAAACATGGTGACGCCATAAAAAGTTTTGAATTGTGTATTCAGTGGGCCAAACAAAACAATGTTGATCATATGAAACTGGCTGTGTTGGCCGAGCTTCAAGAGAATGCTGTCAAAACTAGTCTCAGCATCCCAAAAAAACAAACGCTGATTAATACTTTTTTTAATTAGATGTGTTAACGATTGCTTGGCTTTAAACTAAAAAACTATTGATCTCACAAAACAAAGTGTTCAAATGTCTATCCATAAGTTTTACTTCGTTTTTAAAATGAATTGTTCCTTTTTTTATTTTTCTTTTTAATAAAAAAAACTTCTAAGCGCTAGTTCCGTTTATTTTTATGATATTTAATGAAAATTTACGCGTTTTAACTCAGTATCCAGTTTAACGAGAAACTCGGTTTAACGACATAGGCTGACAAACAATGTGCTCGTTAAAGCGGGAATCCCCTGTATATATATAGTATGCAAGCAACTATTTTGAAAAATTAACAATTAGCAGAAGCTGCGTTGTGTTCGGCTGCCGAAGAAACCATCGTGTGAGAACAAGGTCTATGAATTATTGGCCACCATCATCATCGAGAAGACATAAAAGAAGGAAGACATCTTAGACAAAAAACGAACCAACACAAAATTCAACATTTAATATAGACAAATTATAAGTCACAAAATACATCACAATTACAAACATTGTAAACCAATATGTTATATGAAAAGGTATAAATTAAAAACACTTTTATACAACCAACCCTAACAATCGTCTTTTTTCCGCCAACACTCGTTCACTACCCAAACATTTGGTCATATTCGAGCCGACCCAAGAGCTGCAGTGGCATAAAACCCGGTGGAATCGTTTTAAAGAACAAAAAGAAGAAAAGGCTTTATAAACAACAAAAGTTAAATAAACACAACTTAAAATTCTGCAAAACAGCACAATCAAAAAAACACCCACCCATCAGCCAGGAGTTCAATTTTATTGAGTGCTTATACTCGTACTTATGAAAATATAAGTTAACGCCAAACATATTTTTTCCATAACTCTACGTCCAGCTAACACGCGCATCCGCTCCAGACGTGTAATACGAGAGTAGTACGTGACAAATTGCAGTTGCAACGTTCCCACAGAATAACACAGTGTCAGCAGGTAGCTGCTAATTCAACAACAACAACAACAACAATAAAGGGTGCAGCGTACGTCAGCAGAGGCAGTGGAAAAACTATTTTAAGAAATATTATTGTTTAGTTTAAGTTTGATTATGAAAGAATAAAGATCTTAAGCTCAAAATAAATATTTTTTTTAGTATTTTTTAACTAAAAGATATTTAACTGGCGCCCAACGTTATTTCGCGTGTTCATCTTAGTGAAAAAATAATAATAAAAAGCCTTTAAGCAGTGCTACTAATTCATCCTGGGAAAAGTCCTAAAGAAGTGCTCGGACCGCATCTATAGAACAATTCGGACCCTGTGGAGAACTTCGATTGAAGACAGCCACAAACCCACAAAGAGTGCGCATCGTTGGACCCTTAGTAGATTGCAAACAGGATAATTCCGCAGCGCCGTGGGATGCTTATTTTACTGTAAGATAGACTAAGAAATTATTATTTAATTTGTGTAAACATAGTGAATCAAAAAATAACATAAAGTGAAACATGTTTTTGGCAGTGAAATATCTAAAGAATATTCTTTCATCTATATAAATCATTCATCCTTAAACATTAATTTTAATTGAAATAATTCCAACCTAGATATAAGTGCAATCAAAATATAACACTGGGCTTGTACAACCAATCAATAAACATTATCGAAAACCGAGATTCACTCTCCGGTTTTATAACACAAAATATCGCTGCAACTTTTGCGATAGGTGTGACCCTCCAGTGAATAATCAAAATTATAAAAATTGTTTGAACGTATTGAATTGGGAAATAACGGAAGAAAAAGTAAAGTAAAAGTAAAGTAAAGTAAAATATTTAAAGTAGATTCACTCATTCATATAAAATATTAATTTTCATTTGTTTGTCAAAGCTACACAAAATTACATGAACATATTGAATTGGAAAATAAAGGAATATAAGCTATTTAAAGTAAAACACTTAAAGTAAATTCACTCATTTATACAAATTACTAATTTTCATAAATCGAATCTGATAATCTAATAATAAAAAATCGAAATAAAAAATACGTGAATTGGACGTATAGGAAAACTAACTTAATAATAACAACAACAAACTTTAATATTAGAAGCTTTGTGTACTAAATTTAATTAGAAATGGCTCAAAATAACATAATCAGGCCTCCATTGTTAATGTTAATGTTAATGTTTTGTTTGGAGATGCGCACTGCGACCTATATAGATCTATTGTACCTCCTTCTTGATGCTCCGCTCTTGACGGATTACAGAATCTCATACAGACCTAGTTCTCTGATGAATTTGAGAATATTTTTCGGTTCGATGGATGAGATTTCCTCTTGACTCAGCTCGTAGTTCCCCAGTGTTGCCTTGCGCTTGCGAGCTACTGCGTCACAGTTGGTAAGTAGGTGTATTGGAGTCTCCTCCGCTTCTTCGCAGAAACGGCAGTTGCTGTCGGTTTCGATGCCCAATTTCTTCAGGTGGTATTTCAGTTTACAGTGTCCTGTAAGAAACCCCGTAAGAATTCTTAGATTCGGTTTGCCTAAGCTTATGTGCAATTTTGCTCTCCGAGAGTTAAAATCTTTGAGGAGCACTTTGGATTGTTTTAGCTTTGGGAGGCTTTTCCAGAGGTTTGATCTTTTGTGTCTCTCCTCCCTTCTTAGTTCTTCTTTGATAGTGTGTGTGCCCAATCCGCAGAATGGTTCTGGTCCTATAAAGTGTGTGGCTGCGCCTCGTCGCGCTAATTCATCAGCTTCTTCGTTACCATGAATTCCTTTATGTCCTGGGACCCAGAGTATAGTAACGGTGTTATTCTTGCCTAGCTCATTCAGTTTTGTTAGGCATTCCCATGTAATTTCTGATGATATTTCACAGGATGCTAATGCTTTGATTGCTGCTTGGCTGTCCGACATCACAATTATGTCTTGACCTTTGTAACTCCTGTCCAGGATAAATTGTGCGCACAGCTGTATTGCTAAGACCTCCGCCTGGAAGATACTGGGTGTTGTCCCCATAGGTACCGAGTGCCTGGTTCTTGGTCCATATACCCCTGCACCTATACCTTCCAGTGTTTTGGAGCCGTCCGTGTACCATGTTATACTGTGTGGTTTTGTGACTCGCGATATTATTTCACTATCCCACTCCTTCTTGGTACCAAGCTTAATTTCGAAGCGTTTTTCGAAGTTGTACCTTTTTACTATATCGTCTCTTGGTTGATCGATGTATGGTATCTGCCTTGCGATAACTTCTTTCTCTTTGTTGCTGATAGTTTTTCCTAATCCTGTTCCCTCTTTTGCAATGCCTATCAGGGTTCGCTTTGCTACTCCCTCTATGAAGAGGTGAAGAGGAGTTAGGTCGAGGATTACTTCTAATGCTGCTGTGGGGCAGGTCTTCATAGCTCCTGTAATGCATACGCAGGCAAGTCTTTGTACCTTTGTAAGCATGTTCCTCATTACTGACAACTTGGTTCTTTTGGCCCATGCTACTGCTCCGTAGGTGAGGATTGGTCTCACCATCATGGTGTACATCCAGCGAAGAATTGTAGGGTTACAGCCCCAGCTTTTCCATTGTTAGGAAATCCTGGTGTACCAACACCATCAGCACCCCCTGCACCTTCAGTATCCCAAAATACCGCTAATGCAAGACAGAGATTGCAAGTTTAATCAGGAGTATTATGACAGAAAACTAAAGACTGATGGACGTTATCTTCTTAGAGATACACATCAAGTGATGACGGACCAGACAATAGACGAACGATACCAAAATGACTTAGCGGACATGGACAAAATACCAGATGTCGTCCGTTCATTACGAGAATTCAGCGGGAATGTGGCGGAGCTTAGCAGCTGGAAAAAAAAGTTGAAAGGATTCTAAAAATCTATGAACCAACCATAGGTAGCCCCAGATACTTTGGTATTCTTAATGTGGTAAGATATAAAGTCATAGGTAGTGCCGATGCCGGGGGAACAGGGGGCGAACCTTCACATGACAACGTGTCTGACCGGCTCAGCCTGGCGAGGCCAGCATTATCCATGTCGAAATCGTCTCAAGTCGACTCAAACCTCCACGTGGTGTTCCCTGGGCAACGGCAAACTGGCATCCGTCAGTTTGACGGCTAATTTGAGTGGCGGGTCGCTTCATAGACCTTAAACATGGAATGTGCGCAGGGTTTGGGTCCCGCCATATTACTACTGCCCAATGAAAACTAAACCAGCCTCGGATAAGAACCCCAATTACGTTGACGACCACCTCAAATGAAAAACGGACAATGATTTACGGATATGCACCTGGAATGTCCGGACCCTTTATAGGGAAGGTACCATTATCCAACTGGCGAAAGCCCTCAAAGCAAATTTTTCTGCATCAGCCTTATTTGCGCGCACGCCCCGATGGAGGAAACGTCTTGAGGACGTTTACGACCACCTTTCGGTCCAACACATGTTGGACCGAAGTCCTCGGCGATTTTAATGCGAAAGTCAGAAGGGAGGCATGTTTGGCCTCACTGTCGGTCAGTTCAGTCTTCATGTGACCTCCACAAACAACGGTCTAAGACTGATCGACTTCGCCGCGGCGCGAAACATGGTAAATAGTAGCACCAGATTTAAGCACCTTGACATCGACAAGGCCACCTGGCTGTCCCCGGATCAAAAAACCCGAAGCCAAATTGATCATGTTGTAATCGAAATAAGGCATGGCTCTAGTGTTCTAGATGTGCGTAAATTTCGGGGGGTCAACATTGGCTCCGACCACTATCTCGCTGCAGCCAAGATCCGCATACGATTATGCAATGCGATGAACATACGCACAAGATACAACAAAAGCTAGATGTCGTTAAGCTGCAAGTACAACGGACTGCCGAGGACTATTCCGCTTAACTCTCGGTTAAGCTCAACCAACGAACCTCTGGATCCGACGACGCCGGCGGACTTTGGGCGCATATATTCCACTCCATGCGCGCTGCCGCTGAAGAAGTCATTGGTTTCCGGCGCCCTCAACCTCGAAACCAACGGTACGATGCCGAATCGCGACAGCAGTAAAAAACGCCGCATATGTAAAAACGCTGCAGTCAGCGTTAAACTACCGCCGCAAAACTACCGCCGAAAGAGGAAGGGAGGCGCCTTTTAAGACGCAAGAAAAGAGAGCAGGAAAAGCGTGAGCGTGAGGAACTAGAGGGCAAGAAGGATGCACGAAAGTTCTATCAACAGGTTAAGCGGAGCATCCAATTGTAGAGACGAAAATTGAGATCTGAATACGGATACACAATGTGTGCTGAGATTGTGGAGACGGCACTTCTCCAATTTACTTACTGGCGACGATTCCACCAATGCCGCCCATGGAGAGCGCAGTTCAGTGCCACCAATCAACGATGACGGAGTGGAAGTACCAACACCTAGCCATGAAGAGGTTCGAGTTGCTATCCAACGACTCAAAAACAATAAAGCAGCGGGTGCTGACGGCCTGTCAGCTGAAAGGCGCATGCATCAGCTCATCAGCAAAATACGGCTAGCGGAAAGCATGCCCGACGATTGGAATCTCAGCGTACTTTGGCCTATACATAAGAAAGGAGACCCAACAATCTGCGCCAACTATCGAGGTATCAGTCTTATTTCCATCCCATATAAGGTTCTCTCAAGCGTACTGGGGGAAAGATTAAAGCCGATTACAAAAACACTGATTGGACCTTATCACTGTGGCTTTCGACCTGAAAAGTCCACCATGGACCAGATTTTCACGATACGATAAGTCCTGGAGAAAACCCACGAAAACCAAATTGACACACACCATCTCTTTGTCGATTTTAAAGCTGCGTTCGATAGCCCGAGAAGAGATTGCCTATACGCAACAGTCTGAGCTCGGTATACCTAAAGTTGATAAGACTTTGCAGAATGACGTTGAGCAACACACGCAGCTCCGTCAAGGTAGGAAATGACCTCTCTGAAACTTTTATTACCGAAAGAGGTTTCAGACAAGGCGATCCACTGTCTTGCGATCTCTCCAACATCATCATGGAGTGGATCGTACGAAAGGACCGGTGTGCATCGTAATGGCACCATTTTCTATAAAGGTGTCCAGGTCCTTGTGTACGCTGATGATATTGATATTGTCGGCAGAACCAAGAGAGATGTTACTGCTGCTTTCGCCGCTATCGAAAAGGAATCAGCCAAAGTGGGTTTGACGATAAATGAGGGTAAATCAAAGTATATGCTGTCTACAAACAAGGGAGCGCGGCATCTAGACTCCCACATCTCATCCGGCAGCTATAACTTTGAAGTAGTCAAGGAGTTCGTATACCTTGGCACCGCCATTAATACCAACAAGGAAATCAGCCGGGAGATAAAGCGATGAACAATAATTGCTAATAGGTGCTACTACGGGCTCAGTAAGCAACTAAGTTCCAGAGCCCTCTCTCGATCGACAAAACTAACACTCTACAAGACGATCGTTCTACCTGTGCTGAGGCATGGGTAGTTTCGCAAAATGACGCAGCCGCTCGGGGGGTGTTCGAGAGAAAAGTTCTTTGCAAAATCTTCGGTCCTGTTCGAGTCGGCGATGACTATCGCATCCGAATGAATCACGAGCTGTATGAGCTCTACGAAGACATTGACGTAGTGCGGCGTATAACTGTGCAGCGACTACGCTGGCTTGGTCATGTCCATCGTATGGACGACGAAGCTCCAGCGAAAAAGGTGCTCGAAGCGAGGGTCGCTGGTCAACGACGACGAGGGAGACCATGCCTCCGATGGATGGACCAGGCTGAGGAAGCCCTAACCGCACTTGGTGTATCCGATTGGAGAAGGCGAGCGCAAAGCAGAGGCGCCTGGCGAGAGCTGATGAGGTCGGCCGAAACCCGGACACGGGTTGTTACGGCCACCTAAGTAAGTGCCGATGCCGTGTTGGAATCATACAACACACCTCTTTATTGGAAGGCAATATCCCGACGCCTTACAATGCACTACGCAGACTAGAGAGACCCAAGCACTTTGGAATACCAAATGATATGTTTAATCCAAGGACGAAGAACAGTACAAGAATTTTATGGTGAGTTATTTACTTACTTATCACTCATTTTAAATAAAATTGCGTGCATGGATATCAATGATGAAGCGATGCGAGTTCTTACCGGATCATATCGTGACAAAGCACTGAATACCTTAATACGAGGTTTGTCCGGTGATCTTTCAAGACTGCTAGGCATGAAAGAGCCTGCCGAGTTACCGGAAGCTTTGCACTTGTGCACTAAGCTTGAGAATCAAAATTTCAGAGCAGTACATGCAAATAACCACTATGACATTTCAAGAAAACCAATTCCAACTTCACAACCTTTTTATGTGCAACAATTTCAACAAAAGCCTTTGTTACCACCTGAAAAGTATCAATACGAAAAACAGACATTTTTTTTTCCACAGCTTTCTTTTGTCCCTGAGAATTCCACAAACAAGACCACAAGCACCTAAGTTTTATCACCGACAACCCCAATATTTTAATCAACAATTTAGACCAAACGTTCCTTTAAATAATTTTGCATATAATGTTCCACCAGCAAGGCCATCACAACTAAAACCTCCAACACCGATGGATGTCGACCAATCCCCGCCAACAAGAAATGTGAACTATATGAACAGACCGAACTTTAATACTTTTCAATCCAAACGCCCACTACCAACACAGTCAACCCAATTCAACAAAAACTTCGAGAATAAAATGCAACGGATCAATCAGATTTCTCAAGAACCCATAGATAACACTTCACAAGAACCTGAAGCCAATGAATACGACATACAGCAAGGAAGTCAACCATGGAACGAATATTATCAGGATTACACTAAACAATCTCAGGATGAACAAAATGACGACGACGAAAAATTTTGTGACATACATTTTTTAGGCTGACGGACTCTACGTTACCATATTTTCAACGCAAAACCGGTAACGGAGAGATACTCAAGTTCTTAATAGACACCGGATCTAATAAGAACTACATACAACCTTCATTAGCAAAAAATCCTCTGCCAAATGACAACATTTTTTACGCCAACTCAGTAGGTGGAAAAATTAAAATATCCCACCATATTTTTTTAACCCTTTTTGGAATAGAAACCGATAACCTTAAATTTTTTATATTACCCTCTCTTAAGTCCTTTCATGGCATTCTTGGCAATGATAACCTCAAACTTCTAAACGCAATAATTCATACGGCAGAAAATTATATGCTTATAAAAAATGGGAAAAAATTCGAATTAAACAAAAGGCAGCTAAATCTGTCAATAATTTAAACACTAAAATAGAACATTTTACAAAAGAACAAAAAGGAAAACTTCACTAATTGTGTAGTCAATGTTCATTCTATTACAGTCGTCGAAGTGTTTAGACGTGGTTTTCTTTGCGCTCTCACTCGATCTGATGATTTTTTTTTTCTTGTAATTTATATAATAATAAAGACTCTTAAAATGCCGTGCGTATGCAAGCAGAAAGTTGAACGCGACCACGAAAAGATTCTGTGTGTGAACTGTAATGAATTTTTTCATTGTGTGTGCGTCAACATTAATCAAGTTGATATTGATTTCATGTTGAAATCAATAAAAAATACATTTGTGACGCGTGCCACTCGACTCGACGCGCTTCTCTTAGGCACTCTCCATCTCATGCCGCCGCTAAGCCTGCTGCAAATTTAACAAGTGCAGAAGGAGATCCGAAGGGAATGATAGAGGTCATTGACCTTTCATCGTCATTATTGTCTAGCGCTGTTAACATGATTCATCAAGAGCATAAACAAGACGAATTTTTGGTAAATTCTCAGCCGAATTCGGAGTGGCGAAGTGCAACATCAACAAAAGCATCAACATGAACTGCAATGTCGAAGAGAATGGTTCGGTCGATCAGCCACTGCCTAATACCGCCCACATTAGTGACCCGAGATGTTTGTTTTGCTCTAAGTGTGAAGCATTCTCCTTAGCTCTTGATAACTTCAGTAATATTATCTCTAATTTGGTGAGTGAAATGCATGAGCTGAAATCAACAACTCACTCTAAATTAGGTTGCATCATTGGTTCTTCTTCTGCTGTCAATGATTTAATTCAAATTGATAGCGAGAGTATTCTAACTCCAGCAGCTAAACCTCCCGCTGCGGATTTTAATTTGTGCCCTACACCAACAAGCTCGTCTACCTTGAAACCAAGTGAGCCAGCCACTACTAATGGGTTATCTTCTACTCTATTTCTGCCGACTGTAGCGACTGCTGATGAGCGAAATTCTGGTGCTGTAAATGTGTTTGATGAACGCCGCTCTTTTGCTGATATGGTTACCTCTCCTACGTACACTGATATACACAAACCTGTTTCTGCTGCACAAGCTGTAGTGGGTGGTAACTCAAATGGGAATGTGGTGAGCAATAATAAACCCTATAAGCGCTCTTTAGCTCAACGAATTGATGCTGATGTAAGCGAAACTTCAGGGGAACAGGGGGCGAACCTTCACATGGCAACGTGTCTGACCGCCTCAACCTGGCGAGGCCAGCATTATCCATGTCGAAATCGTCTCAAGTCGACTCAAACCTCCAAGTGGTGTTCCCTGGGCAACGGCAAACTGGCATCCGTCAGTTTGACGGCTAATTTGAGCGGCGGGTCGATCCATAGACCTTAAACATGGAATGTGCGCAGGGTTTGGGTCCCGCCACATTACTACTGCCCAATGAAAACTAAACCAGCCTCGGATAAGAACCCCAATTACGTTGACGACCACCGCAAACGAAAAACGGACAATGATTTACGGATATGCACCTGGAATGTCCGGACCCTTTATAGGGAAGGTGCCATTATCCAACTGGCGGAAGCCCTCAAAACAATACAATCTGACATCACCGCCATCCAGGAAATGCGATGGAAAGGGCAAGGCTGCTCTAAACAAGCACACTGCGATATCTACTACAGCTGCCATGCGGAGAAGCGCGAATTCGGATGTGGATTCGTCGTTAGCCGGAAACTACGCCACCTTGTTTCCCGGTTCACACCTGTGAACGAAAGATTGGCCACGATCCGCATCAAGGCAAAATTTTTCTACATAAGCCTTATTTGCGCGCACGCCCCGACGGAGGAAAAGGACGAAGCCGTCAAGGACGCTTTCTACGCTAGTCTTGAGGACGTATAACCGCACTTGGTGTATCCGATTGGAGAAGGCGCGCGCAAAGCAGAGGCGCCTGGCGAGAGCTGATGAGGTCGGTCGAAATCCGGACACGGGTTGTCACGGCCACCTAAGTAAGTAAGTAAGTAAGTAAGTAAGCGAAACTTCTAATAACGGGGTTGCAGTGAGTAAGAAGAAAGAAAATATAAATATAAAATCGAAAACTACCAACAACAAGCACCTTATCGGCACTGCTCCTATGTGTGACACTCTCAAAGTAGTGCAAAATTTTAAATACATTCACTTATCCAAATTCAATGTGCAGACAGAACCAGTGGCGGTTTGCAACTACATCGCGAACGCTCTTAATGTGGCGCCAGAAGTTTTTAAATGCACGAGACTTACAAAAAAAGAAGTAAACATAGAAAATCTTAAATTTGTTAACTTTAAGTTAGGTGTACCTGCACAACTTTTTGAAAAAGCGTTTGATAATTCAATTTGGCCATTATCCTTAAAAATATCTCGATTTGCTACGAAGTCAAAAAACTTCAACAAAGGCATTGTGAACATTCCTCCACCCATTCAGCCGAAGACTCAGTAAATCGCGATCCTGCTTCTCCACTTTCTAATTTCATCAACAATAAAGATGACTGCAGCTGGTACCACCACAGCTGTAAATTTTACTTCGATAATAACATCAAACTCTCAAGTTCTACAACAACATCATTGTTTAGGTCTTAACTTTCGGTGTTGCACCGTTGTTGTAGTTTTAATATAATTTATTTTTCTACCATCCATTTATAATACATTTTCCTTAAAATAAATTATATTAAAACTATAGAAATAAGCAAAAAATGTACAAAATAATAAAACTATAGAAATAAGCAAAAAATAAATGAATCGGTCATTTTGCCTGCCTTGCAATTCTTCAAGGCTAGACTAATGACCGCTTAGCTGTTGTTGTCCAAAGTCGTTGTTCGCTGGTGTCATTTTCCTGCCTTGCTGTTATGCAAGGCCAGGTAATGACCGCTTGCGTTGTTGTAGCAAGCGTTCGCCAATATGCTGGATTGCGTTGTTGTTGTTATCGTAAAACGATGACTTATGTTGATAAGTTTGGTAGCCGGCTGGCTACTAAGAAGGTACTGACTGTTTGTATTGTTGTTGTTGCGTACGTTGACTTTTGCAGCCAGCTGGATACCAACATTCTCCCCTGCGTTGAACGAATTTCGATCAACCTTATCTTCCGTAAATAGTTATAATTTCCGGTTCTTCTATGACGTCATCAGGTGCGTTGACGTGGTTTCTTGGAGCTGGTTGTGGTGATAATCGATTGCTGATGTGAAGTTTCCTGATTCGTTTCCACACGGACCACGAAACGATACACGCGATGAGGAGGATACATGAGTAGCTAACGATGTATTGATGGATATCATGTGGCCGAAGGTTATTTGGTTCTTCAAATCTAAGGTTTTCTATTTCGTGTTGGAGTGCTGTCAGTTGGTTGAGCTGATCTTCTGCTGCTGTTTCCTTGATATTTAGGAGAAATGGTTCCATAGGATCAGGACTGTCCAGTTCTGCCATAATGCCCAATTTTGTGTATGAGGAATGCAAGGAGCTGGTGACGATGAAATGTCCTTGTATGGTGATAAAGTCATTTTTCAATGTGCAGTCTGGTTGTAGGCTGAGGCGACCAGACCCACTTAAAGCCACTTGAAATACATCGTTGCTGCATACTGCTGACATTCGAGTTGCTGATACGGCAAAAATCCATTGATTTGCGTGTTCTATTTGAATCCAGATTTCCTTGGAATTGGTTTTTGTGAACTCGCAGTTAGTAATGGTTTCGTTGTTCAGCAAGTTGATTTCACATGATTGCTCGCTAGCTCCTTTGTTATAAATTGAATGAATGTTGGCGCATAGAAATATGTCTTCTTTGGCTTGGCTACATTGTTTTAGTTTTGTGGGCGTTGTGGGAAAATACCGATCACGATGTAGATTGACTGCCATGAGCGAAGTTGAAGGTTTTATGGATCTCATTGTGTTGTTGATCAAAACTGGAATGGGTATCACCTTGAAGACTTCAAATAATTCCTGACTGACCAGTGGTATTTTGATGTCAAATATTACATAGTCCTCCGAAATACCTCCTTTAACCTTCATTAGTTTGTAGAAGGATAGTAACTCGTCATACTCCACGGGTAACTGAAATTGGGGTGGAAGATGATTTTTGATACTCATTATTTCCTGTCGACATTGTTGGGGGCTGATTAGCATTGGATGAATTCGCCCATGATGAGTGTCTATTAAAACATCTAACAATGATGACTGGATTCTTTGTAGATTTGAAAGTGTTAGTGCCATTTGTACTGCTAATGACAATAACAGTCTAAATGTTTTATCTTGAAATGATTCTTCTGATGTGATATTGATACGAATAGCGATTTCTTCAAGTTGATGCTCAATCATTCCTAGTTTGATCTTGGTCCCGTTTTGATGCTGTTTCATGATGTTAATTGTTGAATTCATTATTGATGTTTGTGTTTTCAGCAAACTCCGTACATGTTCTTCATTCGAATGCACCTTGTCAATGGTCTGAGACATCTGTGTTGCGTATTCGGAGTCCAAAATTCCAAACAAAGAATGCCCAATATTACCAATCAAATCTATCGCTCCTCTTGCGTGTCTTTTATGTGCGTAGAAGAGCCTATTATCCTGCTTGAGTTCTTCTAGTGCTCGCACGAATTGGTCAACCAGGATCGTGCAGGTAGCTACTTGATGAACTTGATCACATAATTGATTTAGAAACGTTGTGCCATTTGTCAAGCTCTCTAATTCAGCTCGAAATGGTGCCATATCAAAGAAAACAATTAAATTCCACTCCTTTGTTACTAATTTAATGTTTCCTATGGTCTCGAAATGTATGCCGGAATTTTTGTTGAACTGTGTGACCTCAATCGGAGTACATAGTATTAATGGCAGTATTAACAAGGTTATTAATACTATGTTACTGAACGCTAGTTGAGGCAGTCGCATCCTTTTTGAAGGTACTTCAGGTTTACTTAGAGGTTGAGTAATTGTGGAGGCATGCGGGTGTGCTCTGGAGGGGGTTGGTTCATCCTTATTGACGTTTATTGGATCTTCATCGACTGGAAGTGGTGCTAGCCTATGTATTGCTCTTCGTGATATACCGGTTGATGTGCGTACATCAGCGACTCGAACTAGCCCGTCATGACCCCTTATTACCTTTGTGATACGACCGAGTGGCCATTTTAACGGGGGTAGATTGTCATCTTTGATTCTGACCATTGCACCTGGTTTGATGTTTCTGGACTCATGGTGCCATTTGTATCGATGTTGTAAGCCGTGAAGATACTCACTGGACCATCTTCTCCAAAATTCTGCCTTAAGCTGCATGACTAGTTTCCATCTAGTGGGATTTTTGGCGTTGTTTGGCTGGGCATTGGGATCAATTGTTGAGGTCAAAGGCTCTCCTATGAGAAAGTGTCCCGGGGTGAGTGCTTGTAAGTTATTAGGATTTGATGACATTGGTGTGATTGGTCTTGAATTCATTATGGCCTCTGCTTCAGCTAGGACGGTCCCCATTTCTTCAGATGTTAGTGATGCGGATGCCAATGTTTTTTGTAATAAATTCTTTGCTGATTTCACCGCCGCTTCCCAAAGTCCACCGAAGTGTGGTGCACGTGGTGGGATAAATGAGAAGTTAATTCCTTTAATGTTGCATTCATCTTTGATTTTTCGTTGGGCATTGTCATCGTGAATGATCAATTGTAATTCCTGTAATTGGTTCCTAGCTCCTACGAAGTTTGTAGCATTATCGCAGTAGATTGTCGCGCAATGTCCACGACGAGCCATAAAACGTCTGAGTGCTCCAATGAAGGCCTCAGTGGTGAGATCGCTAACTAATTCCATATGAACAGCCTTCGTCGCGAAACAGCAAAATACGGCTACATATGCCTTGAGCGGTGGTTTTCCTCGAATTTTGAAGTGTGTCCAAATTGGACCAAAGAAATCTACTCCAGCGGTGATGAATGGTCTTGCAGGTTGTACTCTGTCGGCGGGTAGATTACCCATTAATTGTTGTAATAGTTTTGGTTTAGCTCTAGTGCATTGAACACAGTGTTGCGTGACAGAGCGAGCTAAGTTTTTAAGTTTTAATGGCCAAAATCTTTGTCTCGTGATAGACATGAGTGTTTGAGGACCAGCATGAAGGTGTTCCTTGTGCAAATCGTTCAATAAAAGTTTTGTGATTATGTTATTATATGGTAACAGCATCGGATGTTTTGCATCATAGCTCAACTTAGATGATTCTAACCGGCCACCTACTCTTAACATGCCCTTATCATCTAGGAAAGGTGTTAGAGTGTTGATTGGACTATTGTTGCTCACAGCTGAATAGCGAGTTAACTGATAAATATCGTCAGCAAACTCTTGCTGCTGCATACGCCTTACAATATGTAGCAGCGATTCTTCTATTTCATCTGCAGATAAAGTTGTTGTTGCCTTTGTTGATTTGTGTCGACTATGATTGATGAAGCGTAGTACATATGCTATTACCCTTTGCAACCGACGGAAAGAATTTTTGTGGTTGACTTCTTCCAGCCAGTTTGTTGTGGGATTTGTAACAGTTGCTGATGTGGCAACTACTGCTTTTAGTCTGCGCTCTAACGGACATTCTCCCCTTGGTGGTTGTAATGGCCAACTTGTTATCGATCCATGCAGAAACAGAGGACCATATAACCAAAAATTATTGTTAATCAGTTTGCTTGGTGTCAGCCCTCTTGAGATTAGATCAGCAGGATTATCTTCAGATCGTACGTGTCGCCATTGATGTTGAGATGTGAGTTGTTGAATGACTGAAATCCTGTTGGCGACAAAAGTATGGTAATGAGATGAGTCTGCATTTATCCATCCCAGCACGGCAGTGGAGTCGGACCAAAAATGTACATTCGCTTGCTTGATGATTTTGCTTTCTTGAAGTTTTTGCATAAGTTCTACGGCTAACTTAGCAGCACATAATTCCAGTCGGGGTAGGGTTATTTGTTTTGTTGGTGCTACCCTTGATTTTGCACATATAAAACGTACCACTATTGTATTGTGAGCACTTGATGTCCTCATGTATGCTACAGCTCCATATGCCTGCTCTGAGGCGTCAGCGAAGATGTGTATTTGAGGGTTGGTTGTTTCCTTATGGCCAAAGATGTGGCGAGGGATGCTGATGCCTTGCAGCAGTTCGAAGTCCGTTCTGAATTTTAGCCAGGTTGTGTGAAGCTCTTGTGGGAGTGTGGCATCCCAGTCCACCTTAAGTTTCCACAACTGTTGAAGAAATATCTTTGCGGTAGTTGTCACTGGAGCAATGAAGCCAAGAGGATCAAATATGCGAGATATATCTGCCAATGCTGTGCGTTTTGTTATCCTCTGATTACTATTTACCAGGATTTTTAGTTTGAAATTGTCATTTTTAGGATTCCAAGTGAGACCCATGGTTTTGATGCTCTCATTAAGTGAATTGTTGAAGTCAAGAGTAACTTCTTGATCCTTAGATGGAATATCTTGTAGTAATTTTGGGTGATTTGCACACCACTTTAGCTTGAATCCAGCGGAGCCTAACATAAGGCGTAGTTGACGTTGTATTTCGAGTGCAGTAGTGATTTTGTCGGAACCGCTCAATACATCGTCGACGTAGAAATTTTCTTTCACTACTTCTGCTGCCAACGGATAATTGTGAACTTGTTTTTCAGCTAGCGCTTGCAAGGTGCGCATAGCCAAGTATGGTGCAGAGGTTGTGCCATAAGTTATCGTGGTGAGCTTATAACACTTAAGTGGATGTGATGGATCTTCTCTCCACCAAATAAGTTGATACCTTTGGTGGTCATTGTCCACCCATACCTGTCGGTACATTTTTTCGATGTCAGCTGTAAAAACGAATCTTGGGAGACGAAACCGTAATAGCGTTGTGGCGACGTCTTCTTGTATGGCTGGCCCTGTTGCCAGTATTTCGTTTAATGATAAGTTGGTTGATGTTTTTGCCGACGCATCGAATACAACTCTTAGCTTAGTTGTTGAGCTGTCTGGTTTGAGAACGGCATGATGTGGAAGAAAGTAGTGCGGTCCTTTGATGATGTCTATTGCTATTTTTTCCATATGACCAAGTTTTTCATACTCTTGCATAAAGGACACATACTGACTCTTGAGCTCAGGGTGTTTAACTAGTTTTCGTTCAATAGCTATACAACGCTGTAGAGCTATGTCCTTGGATTCACCGAGTAGACTTGGGTCACGCTGAAAAGGTAATTTTACCACAAACCGGCCGTCAATAAGTTGGTGAGTGTTTTGACGAAAATCCTCTTCACAACGTCGTTCAGCTGCAGTTAGGTTTGCCACCCGTAAGTCACATTCTTCAAGTCTCCAGAATTTTTCCATTATCTCTTTGAGTGACTCATCTTCTGTGCATACACCGCAGGTGATATCACTGGTGGATGTCTCCTGATTGTATTCCCCACCTATGATCCAGCCAAAAAGCGTATTCTGAAGGATTGGTCGTCCATCTCCAAGTGAAATTTTACCATTGCTTATCGTTGAAAAGAAAAGTCCAGAGCCGATTAGCAGGTCGATGCTTCCAGCTTTGTTGAAATTTGGATCGGCTAACTGCAGGTTGCTTGGTATGTTCCACTTGGTTACATCGATGCTACGAGATGGTTGCTTAGACACTATTTCTGTTAATATGTGAGCTTCAATGCGCTTCTTGAAATTTGAATTATTTGACGAGATTTGAATGTTGACTCTTTCCGCAGTCTGATTTTTAGTTTTGCCAATGCCTTCGATTCCCACGAGGCATGTATTTTTGTGCAGACCAAGTTTTTTCACAAGTCTTTTTGTTATGAAATTGGCCTGTGAACCGTTGTCTAGAAGAGCTCGGCAAGGTATCTGTTTTCCCCACTTGTCACTTATAGTTACAGAAATCGTGCTGAGCAATGCCTTCATGGTGTTTATTGAATGATCCTGCAGCGCAGCTAAAGAAGCTGGGACATCTTGGGCTGATGCAATTATACTATTGTTGTTTTGTGCTGACTTTGAAAATAGTTTTTGAGACGACTTTTGTGAAACAGCGTTGACCACCTTTCCAAATCCTTCTAAATGCAGAAGTGTGTTGTGCTTCTTATGACATTTTAAGCAGCTCCCTGATGAGCATGAAGTGGCATTGTGACCGTTTTTAAAACAATTTACACAACGTTTAGCTCCTTGGACAGCATTTAAACGTTGTTTTGGCGTCATCGTTAGGAAATCCTGACATCTGAAAAGCAAATGGTTTTGTTTACAGATGATGCACCTCTGGTCAGTCGATATTGACACGCTCAATGCTTGATACGATTTGTTGCGTCCTTGATCGCTGCCGTCTTTGCCTGCTCTGGCACTAAGAGCTTCTAGTGATTGAAAACGAAGGTTCAGGAAGCTGAGGAAAGAATTGAGTGTCGGCATCTCCTTCGGTTGGCTCAACGATTGTTCCCATAGTGCATGAGTACCTTTGCTGAGATGTTGGGTCAATATATATAGCAATATTGGGTCCCAATTTTCGGTTTTTACGCCGAGATTTTGGAGGCTGAGAACGCATTCCAGGGTAGTATCATGAAGCAGCTAGATTGATGCCGCGCTTTCTGCATAGGATGTTGATTGAGTGAGTAGCCTTTTTAAAGATGCATTGATCAGCATACGCGGATTTTCATATCTCTCGTTGATTACCTTCCAAGCTGCTTCGTAATTGACTGCAGATGCCGTGAAATGTTGAATTAATCTTGCAGCCTCATCACACAAGCTGGATTTCAAAAACCACATTTTTTGGCATTGTGGGATTGATGCTTATCCACCAATTCAGTGAATAAGTCGTGGAATTGCCTCCATTTTGAATAGTTACCGTCAAATTTTGGTAAGTCTATTTTCGGTAGATTCAAACTTGATGCGTGTTTTTGCTCGACCGTGGGAAATGAATTGGTTGGTGGACTTTGTTGATCAACCGTGTGAGCCAATTCTTGAATCTGCCAGATATTAGCGTTGATATTTTGCTCAATTGCAATGAATTCGTCGTAATTATAATCACCTGAGTCGCAAGAGCTCCATATTTTGTTGTGAATCTCTTGTGCTACATGCCAATGTTGCTCGATGTTGTTTGCTAGATTGGCATAATAGCGTGGTGAATGAATGCTTTTACTGATGTCATCAAGTGCAGCCTTTATTGAGTTTTGTGTTGAAAGAATTATTTTCCTTTGCTTCTCTACTAAGCCTCGTAAATTTTGTGGTTATTTTGCGTCCTCTAATCCTCCTTGACTCCTGGGTGCTGGTTTAACAGTTTTGCTTGCCAGTAATTGTTTTTCCAAATCTTCTCTGCATTCACTGTATCTAGCACCAATCACTTTGTGAACGTCTTTTTCAAAGTATGGATGATTGCTATCCGAGCCAGGTACGTTGCGTATGGCGTTGTCATTCCTGTTGAATTGAGTCCATAGTTCGTCTAATTCCTTTATTTTTGCTGTGAAAAATTCCGACGTCCTTCTGTCAAATGGTGCCTTTTTGATGTTTGCAATTGATTTTTGTATCGTGACGCTTAATTCGTCATGTTGTTCTATCAGTTCATTGAATCCCATGATTAAAATATACTGCGTCTTATGAGACGACCACTGATGTATATTTCGTTGTGTGTCGAAATCGGGTTCACCGAATGCTGAGGTGTGTTGTTTTTATGTTGGACACCACTGGCACATTAACCAGGATATCGCGCGTTGCTGAAGGCTGCTTGTCCTTCTTCGGTGTCACCAAAATGTTTTTTGGTGCTTTGCGTTGTTCTGTTGAAGGCTGCTCGTCCTTTTTAATCGTCGGGGTCACCAAAATGATTAGGTCTTAACTTTCGGTGTTGCACCGAAATTTAGTTAACCAAATGTTTACTCTGAACTTTAGGTGTTGCACCAAAAGTTCGCTATATCAAATGATCACACAAGTCAAATTTCACTGGTTGTAAGAACAACAGATTAAATTTATTTTTCTACCATCTATTTATAATACATTTTCCTTAAAATAAATTATATTAAAACTATAGAAATAAGCAAAAAATGTACAAAATAATAAAACTATAGAAATAAGCAAAAAATAAATGAATCGGTCATTTTGCCTGCCTTGCAATTCTTCAAGGCTAGACTAATGACCGCTTAGCTGTTGTTGTCCAAAGTCGTTGTTCGCTGGTGTCATTTTCCTGCCTTGCTGTTATGCAAGGCCAGGTAATGACCGCTTGCGTTGTTGTAGCAAGCGTTCGCCAATATGCTGGATTGCGTTGTTGTTGTTATCGTAAAACGATGACTTATGTTGATAAGTTTGGTAGCCGGCTGGCTACTAAGACGGTACTGACTGTTTGTATTGTTGTTGTTGCGTACGTTGACTTTTGCAGCCAGCTGGATACCAACTAGCAACTACAACAACAACGTAAATTTGCCCTTTCAACTGAGGACTCAGTAAATTGCGATCCTGCTTCTCCACTTTCTAATGCTATCAATAATAAAGACCATTCACAACAACAACAACAACAACGTAGATTTGCTCTCTACTTCCACAACGCAGGTGGTTTACGCACAAAGACAAATATCTTGTTCTCTTCCGCTGCCTCACATGATTTCGACGTTATCGCTCTCACTGAGACATGGTTAACTTCTCATTTTTTGTCGACCGAACTTTTTGATTCCAACTTCGAAGTTTATCGTAGAGACCGGGTCTTACGTCCAGGTGTCACCAGGGGCGGTGGCATTTTAATTGCTGTCAATTCTGCACTCAGAAGCAAACAAATTCAACTACCAAGAAATTTTGACTACATCGAGCAAATTTGTGTTGCGATATCTTTCAGCGCGGATTCGGTTTCTGAAATAGTTCGTATTTTAAGTTATATTCCACCAACTAGTGACATTAATTTATATAATGAACATTTATTTAATATCAAGTTTATGGTTAGTTCACTACTTTCACATCAAACTCCATGCGTATTAGGGGATTTTAATTTGGGTAATATTGAATGGAATTTCTGCGAAAATTATCAAATATTGATTCCTTTTAACTTAAAAAATGACATTGAATTGAATATCTGCGACTCAATGTATTCTCTTGGCCTTTCCCAAATCAATTCTTTAAAAACGACATAAATCGAATTTTAGATTTAATTTTTATGAATAATGATATTAAATATGAGTTATTTAAATGTGGCATTCCTTTAACGTCCGAATCAGTTCATCACAAAGCATTAATGCTCTTTTTCAGTTTTTATGAATTCATGAATAGTCAAGTGAATGATTTAAATATCTCTTATGATTTTTATAAAGCAAATTATGAGTCTTTGAATGATTATTTTTTTTCTATTGATTGGAGCTATGAAATTGGTTCCAGAGACATAAAAAATATGTATCTTGCATTTAAGAAAATTTTAGAAGAGGGATTTAATTCTTATGTTCCTTTAAAAAAACCAAAACGGACAAACAAATTGCCATGGTACAATCACAGATTGTCTCAGCTTAAAAACTTAAGAAATAAGGCACATAAAAAATTAAAAAAAACCAACTCTGATGAAGATAAATCTATATTTGTAGGGCTCAGACGTGAATTTGAATTTTTATCAAACTTTCTGTATAAAAATTATGTTAGTTTAATGGAACAAAATATAAAATACAACCCTAAGTCTTTTTATAATTCTAAGCGTAAATGCTCTGGATTTCCTAAATCCATGGAATTCAGAGGCGTTAAAGCCAACACTAATAAGGAAATCTGCGAGTTATTTGCACAATATTTCGGATCAGTCTTTGATAACATCAGCCAGACCTATGGTCCTAATAAATAGCCGTTTGTTTCAGAAGTATTTAATATTGGAAGCTTACAGATATCAGAAAATGAAATTCTTAAAGCACTTCAAAGTATTGACTGTTGTAAGAGTGGTGGGCAAGATTTATTGCCACCAGTTTTTTTAAAATCTTGCGCTTATTTCTTTGCACTGCACTATGTATTATTTTAAATAAGTCTCTCTTGAGTGGAATTTTTTTAGATGAATGGAAATTAGCATATGTTTCCCCAATATTCAAATCTGGACAGAAGTATCTTATTGAAAACTATAGACCAATTGTTAAACTTTCAGTCAAACCGAAACTTATAGATAAATTAGTTGCCGAAAAATTGTTTTCTGAAGTGCGGAATTATATCTCGACTGTTCAGCATGGATTTTTCGCTGGTAGATCCACTAGCACAAATTTAGCTATTTTCTCAAATTTCTGCATGAGTGCCATAGAGAAAGGCTTCCAAGTTTATGTGTTATACACAGATTTTGTTAAAGCTTTTGATAGCTTAAGCCACAAATTATTGGTTTCCAAATTAGGTAAGCTAGGTTTTCACTCTAACTTTTTAAAATGGATGAACTCGTACCTTACAAACAGAAAATTATTCATAAAAATTGAAAACAGTTACTCTTCTATGGTTCATGTTACCTCAGGTGCTCCCCAGGGAAGCCATTTAGGGCCACTTTTGTTTATTTTATATATAAACGATATACCAAATCAATTTAAATTCTGTCAATCTTTGATGTACGCTGACGACTTGAAAATGTTCTGTTATTAAAAATTCCTCTGAGTGCTTAAAATTTCAAGCAGATATTAACGCTATTCTGCTCTGGTGTGAGGTTAATGGCTTAAAATTAAATTTTTCCAAGTGCCATATCCTAACCTTTTATCGAAAAAATGTTTGCATTACACACCAATATTCATACAGCGCCAACAATTTTTTCAAAAGACCAACAACCGTTAAAGATCTTGGCATTTATTTTGATCGTTGTTTCTCATTTAAAACTCATAGAGACTACGTTATTTCAAGGGCAAACTCTCAACTAGGTTTTGTTAAAAGAAACTCCAAGGAGTTCTCTGATCCACATACAGTGAAATCCATTTTTATGATCTTGGTCAGGTCCCTTTTAGAATATTCCAGTGTTATTTGGAGCCCTTCATATGCAGTTGATGTTAACAGAGTCGAAAAAGTGCAAAAAAGGTTTTCTCGCTTTGCTCTGCGTAACTTATACACATATCAGGACATGCCTTCATATATTGTTCGTTGCAAACTTCTTGGAATTCAAACTCTGGAGCAAAGAAGAAAACTTTTTTCAATATTATTTATTAAGGACATTTTAGATGGCAAAATCCAATGTCCAGAATTGCTGGAACTTATCTATTTGTATGCGCCAATAAGAGGCCTTAGGGAAAGACCGCTATTTTATATTTTTCCCCATAAAACTAACTTTACTCAAAATGAGGTCATCTCTAAATGTTTAAGTCTATGTAATACTGTTGCTAGCCATGTGAACTTCAGTATGAATAGAGAAATATTTAAGAAAATATTAGTTGAAATGTTATCTCTAGTTTAAGATATTTAGGTTAAGTTGCTGTATTATATCTGTGAGGGCAGTTGCCCAGTAGATGAAATAAATAAATAAAGAAATAAATATCCAACACTTTTCGCAGAACCTAATGAAAAGTTAACTTACACCACAAAGGTAAAAACGAAAATAAGAACGGTTACAGATAATGCAATATACTCCAAATGCTATCCATATCCTATGTCCCTGAAGTCTCAAGTTGAAAGGCAAGTCAACAACTTACTTGAAGATGGAATTATCAGGCCATCTCGTTCACCCTATAATGCACCTGTCTGGATAGTAGATAAAATATCAGATTCTTTAGGCAACAAACAGTACAGATTAGTCATAGACTACCGAAAATTAAATTCAGTTACGGTTGCAGACCGGTACCCAATACCAGAAATAAATGAAGACCTTGCCCAATTCGGAAGCAATAGTTTTTTTTCAGTTGTAGATTTAAAAAGCGGTTTTCACCAAATTCCGTTGAGAAATTCGGACATTGAGAAGACAGCGTTTGCAATTAACAACGGAAAGTATGAATTTACAAGATAACTCTTTGGATTGAAGAACGCCCCCTCAATATTTCAGAGGGCGCTAGACAACATTCTACGAGAATACATAGGACGTAATTGCTATGTGTACATAGATGATATTATCATTTTCAGTAAAACAGAATCGGACCATGTAAAAGACTTATCAGATATCTTTAGGACACTCGAAGAGGCGAACATGAAAATCCAATTAGATAAGTGCAAATTCTTTGAAAAAGAAGTAGAATTTTTAGAGTTCATTGTAACGCCAGAAGAAATAAAAACAAATCCTTCGAAAATCTCAACTATTACAAATTTTCCAATCCCGCAAAACCTTAAAGAACTCAGATCCTTTCTGGGTCTTTCAGAGCACTACAGTCGCTTCGTTAAGGACTATGCGAAACTCGCTAAGCCCCTGACAGACCTTTTAAAAGGGGAGGACGGACGCACGTCCAAGACTCTTCAAGAAGCAGATCACTTTTGACGAAGATGCTTTCAATGAATTTCATAAAATAAAAAATGTTTTAATTTCAAGTGAAGTAATGCTAAGCTCACAACAGATGCATCTAATTATGCAATAGGTGCTGTTCTATCTCAGGAAGATAGACCAATAACGTTCATATCGAGAACACTCTCAAAAGCAGAGGAGAATTACGCTACCAACGAAAAGGAGATGCTTTCCATCATCTGGGCATTGAAGTCTCTGCGAAACTACTAGTATGGCTCAGCAAAGGTGAAGATCTTTACCGAGCATCAACCTTTAACGTATGCTCTGAGCAACAAGAACAACAACAGTAAGATGAAACGCTGGAGAGCGATTCTTGAAGAGCACAACTATGAATTGAAGTACAAACCAGGAAAAACTAATGTAGTGACCGATGGATTATCCCGACCACCACAACAAGCACCAATCAAAGCTCATCACAAAATTTAGTTCCACACACTAATGCTCCGGTTAACGTATTTAAAAACCAACTTTTTATAATAACAATAGCAGAAACTTCATCCTACCAATTTAAAATAATTTTTCCGAGTTACCATAGGCACATTATTACCGAACCAGAGTATACAGACGAAATTTTAATAAGCTTGCTTAAACGCTACCTTTATCCTTCAGTCACTAATGCAATCATTACAGAAGACCCCATCCTTGGCAGAATTCAAACCATTAACCAATCACATTTTAGTCAATATAGGGTACTTTACACTCGAAAGACAGTGAAAGACTTAACGCAGGAAACAGAACAGGAATCCGAGATTTTAAAACAACATAACAGAGCACATAGGAACCCAACCGAAAACAAAACCCAGCTTCCAGGCAGAAATTTTACTTTCCTCAGATGAAGGCAAAAATAAAGAAAATTGCAAAACAATGCACAATTTGCCAAGAGAATAAATACGAAAGACATCCCCTAAATCCAATTCTGAAACCAACCCCTATTCCGAACTACCCAGGACATATTGTCCATATGGATATCTATTACACCAACGGTAAAGTTGTCCTTACCGCAATAGATAAAATTTCCAAATACGCTCAAGCTAAAACTGTAAAGTCAAGAGCAACCGAAGACATAAAACAGCCGTTACAAGATCAACTCACATCTTTTGGAATACCAGAAAGCATTGTAATTGACAATGAAAAATCCCTAAGTTCAAACCCCATTACATTCATGTAAGAAAATCAATTCGGCATTGCAGTATTTAAAACACCTCCTTATACTAGTTCAGTCAATGGACAGGTAGAGAGGTTCCATTCAACCCTTTCCGAGGTATTACGATGTATTAGAGGAGAAAATACTAATAACAATTTAAGTGAGTTACTAAACAAATCAATCTGCAAATATAACTACTCAATACATTCCACCACCAAGAGGAAACCCATTAAAACATTTTTTGGTAGAAGAGTTTACGCAAATCCAACATTGGTCGAAGAAGAAAGATGCGATAATATAAGGAACATAGTCGACAAACAGGGAAAAGACCTTGCATTTCACAATAAAAAAACAACGGAAGTAAAAACATACGCAATCAACGACATTATCTATGTTAAAGTCAATAGACGTCTAGGCAATAAACTCACACCTAGATACAAAAAAGAGACAGTACTAGAAGACAAACGTAATACAGTTATAACGCAATCCGGACGGTTAGTACGCAAAAGCCATATAAAACCATAATTATAATGAATAATAAATAGAAATAACATAGTAATAATTACACCAATAATAATAAAATTACATGATAAAGAAAATAATTTTAATAATGATAATAAAAATAAGATACAAATATTTATAAGTAATGGAAGAAAATTGAATAATATGACATAGGCATACGATCATATTTTTAAGTTATAAGTGAAAATAAAAATATGCCATAGGCGTACAATTTATAATTGAAATATTGTAATAAACAAACTATCAAGATGGTTATCTCTTTTCAGTCTCCTCGCCTGCATGGCCTATGCAGATGTCCAAATCCATGATTACTCCTCATCCCACCTAATAACGATGAAAAATGGACAATCCAAAATAAAAGACGGTATCTTAAATTTTCTGCACATAATTAATTCTCAAATCTACAGAGATCTTTTGGAAAACATAGCTAATGTAATAGATAAAAATATACCGCAAGTAAATCCATTATACCTCACTCTACAACATGAAACCCAGCAAGCCATCGAAATGTTAGAAATCCTTAAACCCGTTCGAAATCCCAAATCAAAGAGATCCCTTGATATACTTGGCACTGCATGGAAATATCTCACAGGTAGCCCTGATCATGACGATCTTAATATGATCAATGATAATTTGAACAAATTAACAACGAATAATAATAAGCAATCCTTTGTAAACAATGCTTTAAATCAACAAATAACTAAGTTGACTAGAATCACTAACGATTTATAAAACGCAATTAAAAAGGATAACATTGCAGCAAATGAAGTAGCTTTAAGCGTACAAAGTAAATTAAGATTAGTCAAAGAAGAAATAATAAATGTAAAATACGAAATACAATGGGCTAGAATAGGAGTTGTAAATTCATTTATATTAAATAAAAAAGAAATTGATATAGCAGTAGAATTTGCAGATCTAAGCGTATTAAGTAATTCATCAGCAATTTTATATATTGTAAAGATACCATTGACTACCAATGAGATTTATGACAATTATATCATTAAAGCTGTTATAAGAAACAATGTAATAATTAATTTAAAATATAACAATGTTCTAGTAAATCAAAGAAACATTTTTGGAATGAAAACTAGTTGTGAGCAATACAATATGATAAGTTTCTGTAAACACAATGAATTGTTAGACTTAAGTGACGATTGTTGTATACCAAATTTAATTAGAAGCCTCAACTCGTCGTGCCACACGATAAACTGCCACCACTTCCCAAGAGACGAACTCGTAGCACCTGGCGTACTTTTCTTGAACAATTTCCAAGGTAACATTATGATAGATGACAGCGTTCGAACTTTAAATGGCACCTTTATATTGAACTTCAAAAATGCTTCAATAAGAGTAAACGGAAAAACATATAAAAACTTCGAAACACCCCCTCTAAAGATAATGCCAGCAAACACCAGCGGAAAAAAGCCGAACTAGGTTACTGTCACTAGAAGCCATTAGCGAATAACATATCAATAACAGAGCAGAAATCAGATCATTACAAACTGAGAAGGTGATATGATAAATAGAACTTTTGCAGGAGTGACCTTCATCAGTATGGTTGCCCTATTGATCAGCATCAAGAAACATTGCTTTAAAAAAGGAAAACTCCCAGAACAACCGGCGAAAGTTGTCCTAGAAGTTAACCAAGGTCAAGAAGCCGCCCCCCAAGTCCTTACGCCTGAAGCAAGAACTTCCAGATATTTCAGACGCTCGAGGACAAGCGTTTTTAAGGAGAGAGGAGTTAACGGCAAACATATTTTTTTCATAACTCTACGTCCAGCTAACACGCCCATCCGCTCTAGACGTGTAATACGAGAGTAGTACGTGACAAATTGAAGTTGCAACGTTCCCACAGAATAACAGTGTCAGCAAGTAGCTGCTAATTCAACAACAACAACAATAACAATAAAGGGTGCAGCGTACGTCAGCAGAGGCAGTGGCAAAAGTATTTTAAAGAAATTTTATCAATCGAGAAGCATTTTAATCCTTGCTATTCGTGTTAACCCATCAAACTTAAAAAATTTTTTTGGTAAGCATTTTGATTTTCTCGATAACCCTTTTCGAGACTATTTCGCTAATTGTATTTTTATACAATAAGTGAGATAGAATCAACTTCCGTGCACTGTTTCGAAATACTCACGGTGTTTTCAATTGTGGAACCCAATATTTAACCAAATTAAGTATATTTTTGCCGAAATCGAAGATTTTCATTTTATTTCAATAGAACTTTATAAAATTCTCTATATAAAGTAAAATCATTAACCCTTAGTGCACTGATTAACCCATTCAGTGCTTTCATAACCCACCCACCCATTTGAAGATTTTGGCAAGTTTTTGAATTTTTTAAAAATATTAATAAAATTGGAGATTTCTTAAACAAAATACTCTCAACCCAAAAGAGCAAAAATAGGCAATTTTAAACACGTTTCACTCCGATTGATAACTAACTCAACCCTACACAACCCAACCCAACCCTCTTCATATCAATATAACCCAGTGAACCAAAACTACCGTTTTTGAATTCATTTATGAACCTTTTCGGGTAGAAAAGTTCATTTTCGGCACTCATAAATGAACCGTTTTTATATCATTCGTCGTCATCATTCGTCGTCATCATTCGTCGAACCTTATTTTGTTCGCAAATGAGTAAAAAAAGAACCGTAAATTATTCTCTTTTTTGTTCGGAAATGAGTTAAAAAAAGAACCATAAAAGTTATTTTTCGGCACTCGGAAATTAACCTTTTTTGAATCAATCGCCGGACGAAAATGCCTCTCAGAAAAAAACTGTTTTTTCTTCGGAAATGAGTTCAAAAATGAACCATACAAAAGTTCTTTTTCGGCACTCGAAACCGAAACGAAATTGAACCTTTTTTGTACGATATCAATCTTTGGACTGAATTGCCTCTCAAAAACAAACCTTTTTTTGTTCAATAATGAGTTAAAAAAAAGAACCTTTTTGAACTATAAATTAAAGATAATAAGAGCAGTTAAAAAAGTCCTTGCAAACCTCAACATAAATAAAGCCTCTGGTCCGGATGGCATACCACCACTTGTGCTTAAAGCGTGTGCTTCTAGTCTGGCTCGGCCTTTGCGTAACCTGTTTAACATCTCCTACAGGACAGGAGTATTTCCATCTTGTTGGAAGGTCGCAAGGGTCCAGCCGGTACCAAAAAAGGGCGATGCCACGAACCCTGCAAACTACCGACACATATCGATATGCTCTTCGCTCGCCAAAGTTATGGAGAGCGTAATTAACTTCAACCTTATGAACTATCTGAAGCACAATGAATTGCTTAGTGACCGTCAATATGGTTTCCGTAGGGCCCGCTCTACTGGTGACCTTATGGCGTTCCTAACAGAAAAATGGAACCAATGCGTTCACTTATTCGGTGAGAGCAAAATTGTTGCTCTGGATATTTCTAAGGCATTTGACCGAGTGTGGCATAAAGCGCTCGTGTCTAAACTAATTGCATATGGTGTCGGTGGTAACTTTGCTCGGTGGATCACGTGCTTTCTGATGAATCGAACGATCCATGTTGTAGACGATGGCATATCGTCCAAAGAGCACGCCATCAACGCAGGTGTACCGCAGGGCTCTGTTCTATCGCCAACTTTGTTCCTGGTTTTTATCAACGACCTTCTGTCGTTGAGTCACAACCCAATTCATTCGTTTGCGGATGACAGCGGCATTTGCCATTCATATTCATTTAAAAAACGTCCGAGCTCTTTGGAGATTGAGAGGAGGAGGCAACATATGAATGGCACACTTAACAATGACTTAGCAAAAATCTCCAGTGGGTCTTGCTAATAGAGTAGAGTTTAATGCTAGCAAGACCCAGTGTTGTTTGTTAACCCACAAGCGAATCAATTGCCCCTTAGCTCCCCTCAATATGAACGGTGTAGATCTTACGGAGTCAGAAGATCTTGACGTTCTAGGCATTTCAATACAAGCAGATCTTCGGTGGAATGATCACATTTTTGATGTGTCAAAAGAAGCAGCCAAGTGCCTTGGCTTTTTAAAACGGTGTAAGAAATACTTCACTCCATCTGATCTTCGTTTGATCTATGCCTCATATATTAGGCCGAAAATGGAGTACAATTCGCACATTTGGGCAGGGGCTTCAAGATCATATTTGGAGCTTCTGGACCGGATTCAACGACGTGCGATATATTTGATAGGGGATGAAAATATTTCATCTTCTCTCAACTCTCTTGGGCATCGTCGCAATGTTGGTTGCCTAAGCCTTCTGTACAGGTACTACCATGGGAAGTGTTCAAGGGAGATACATGGCCTGACGCCACCAGCTCGTGTGTTTCCTAGGTCCACTCGGGCTGCTCTCCAAGCCCAACCCTTTACCATTGAAACTTTGCCCAATAGAACATCGCATTACCGAGATAATTCGTTCTTCGGTCGCTCAGTAAAATTGTGGAACAATCTCCCTGCGATCGTGTTTCCCGGCAGTTTCGATCTAAATCAAAATTTAAAATTTAAATCAAATCTTCACCTACACTACTCCATCTTTCCACCCTCCAACTAACTATCACCCTCCTTCTTCCGAATCAACACAATGCTATCGCATTTATAGGGGGCATCCCTTGAGTGCTGGTTAAGTCTAAAAAAAAAAAAAAAAAAAATTTGGAAAAAACTGATTCGCAAATATTAAAATTTATATTATTACTAATGAAAACTAAATCAAGAATTTTATTTAATTTATTAACACATTATTTGTACTAGACCTAAATCGAAAAAGCTACAAATGACAAAAACCTGCACGTCAGAATTAACATTTGATGGAGTTAGACCTTTATCAATATTAAAATAAGACCAAGTAACTTTAATTAAATTGAAATCATGAAAAATAAATTGTGGCATTTCTTTTTCACTCTTCATTCTCATTCACTTTCATTCTTGAAAATTAATTTTTTTAAGAATTGCTAAAAACTAAATATAAATTAAAAATGCCACAATTTATTTTTCATGTAAAAACTGGTACGAGCCCGACCTCAGAATATAAGATGAGTCATCTTTTTTTCAAAAAAAAACTTCTCACGCCTTCTATGGTTTAATATCAACGAATTGTTGGTGCCAAAGAATGGAATCGTGAAAAGAAGTAAGCAAAGAGCGCAACAACAAGTCTTTGCAGAATTAATGTAGTCAATTTTTTGAACCTTTGCTTTGTGCTAAGAAGTAGAAAAACATTGCTTTTTAAATTGGAAAGCACACAACTGCAATTCCGCTTTGGTTTTAGCAGAAGGTGTGCTTATAAGATTTTCAAAGTTAATGGACTGCATAACCCACAGAAGATTACTGATGAGTCACACACATTTGCAGTGAAAAAGGCAAAATAAAACATATTTGCATTTCCTTTTTAGTTTATATTAAAGGTCTGAAGTACCATTTTAATTAGTTACAAGGCTTATAGTAGGCATAATCCTGGTTACAAAAAAAAAAAAACCCAAAAAAGAAACAATTCGAACTGGACAAAAATAGAAGTAGTTTTTGTATCCATATACAGGGGCGGCATAATTATTTTGACGAACAGAAAATACAAATATTTTGAGTTTTTGAAATAGTTTGAGAAAACCCGATTAATAAATTTTTATTTGCTTAAAATCTTACCAAAAATTTATAAATATTTCTTAAAATAACTTATATGGATAAAATATTAAAAACCTTTATTTCAAAGGCATAATTATTTTGACAGTTAAATTTTATGCTAAACTAAACTTAAAGATTAGAAAAATTAATACACAAAAATAACAATTGCATTAAAAATATATCCGCCATTAGCTTCTATTACTTTCTGAAGGCGTTTAGGTACCGATTCCACAAGATTTTTCAAAATACCTGCCAGAATTTGCTCCCAAAGACTTTTATTTCAGAAATAGTCTCATTCCTAGTCCGAGTCAGGCAAACGCTTCGCTTTTCTTTACTATAGGCCCACAAATTTTCTATAACGTTTAAAACAAGACTTTGTAGTGGTTAGTTTAAAACATCTACGCCAGTTCGATTCAAAATGTTCTATATGAACTTAATCTTGTGACATGGTGTATTATCTCGTTGGAAAATAAATGACTCACCAATAAGTTTGTCACCAGATGGAAATGCATGATCATTTAAGACATCCAAATATTTGTATTGGATTATCGTTCCATCAATTGAAACCAAATCACCATGACCACAAGAGGAAATGCATCCCCAGAACATTACCGACCCGCCACCATGGCGATTTGCTTGTAAGATTAAAGCTACTTCTTTTCTTGTTTTCTTTGAAATTCTGACAAATCTCTTTTTATGTGCGCCGTGATACTCAAACGTACTTTCATCAGTTCACAAAACTCGGATCCAAAAGCTCATAGTCTTGCAGAGAAAATCTTTGGGAAATTTGAGTCGTTTAATTTTATTTGCTGGCGTTATATACGGTATTTTCCTAACGGAATATGTACCGAATTGGAATTCTTTTAAGCGTCTGCGAATTGTGCGTTTGCTAACTGAAATCTGAGAAAAAATTTTCATCTGAAATTCATGGCTTTTTGTAATAATCTGGTCTTCTTTAGGCGTTGTTTTACTGAATTTGTTTCTTTGTGCTTATTTATTTGATAGTGAACGGTTTGATTTGACAAATGTAACTCGCATCATATTTCTTTGACAGAAATACCACAATTATGCTTCTCTATGATTGCACATCTCATTTCAATACTTAGTTCGACTTTTTTTCCATATTTTTATAAAAGAAAAACTAAAATATACAAATATATTTGAAAAATTATTAAATGCTTTGATAATAATTACCAAACGGTAACTTGCATAAACGTCAAAATATTTTTACCGCCGCGTGGCTTAAATGACTTCGTTTATTCAGATTTAAATTCCTCACAACATGTATTTACAATAATTTATCACAATAAAAGAGATTCGTTAACCATTAGATTTTATTCAGAGAGTACGTGTGATGCCAACTTTAGTCAAAATATTTATGCCGATCACAGTATAGAAAGTCAGAATTCTGCGAAATCTTTCGCAATTTTTGAGTGCAATCATGTTTTTTGATTCAAATATGTTCAGTCATTTTTTATTTATCATAATCTGAGTCGATACGCGACATTTTGAACGTGACATTTTTTCCATTATCAACTGACTAATTAAGTAAATAGGTAATTAAGTAAGTATGTTATTTAACAATTAAAAGACAAATTTAATATATTTTACTCTTCTTGCCTTGACAATTTTTCATTCTTTCTTTAGCCAATGCCTTCCATTTTTACAAAAGCAAAAACGTTTACGAAACATCTACTAAACATTTATTAAAAAGAAAAACCACATTTGTGAAACAGTGCACACGATTTGATCATCATGGTAAATGAATTTATATATAAATTGCTTAAATTAATACAATTTAAATGTTTCTCTAAGATAATATAATAAAATAATAAGTTTTTAATAACGTTTAATTTTTGGACCACGGTGAACTTTTCTGTGGAAATGCCCATCTAAACTTTTCAATTATTTTAAAAATGTCAGTCTTGCTTCCAGTTCATGAGCATTGCCAATATCTTTTAATGGTTTTTGGTATAATTAAGTTAGCAGAATATCAAAAAGCCTTTTAAAGAACAAAGGATTGCAATCACATCCAGTTAAAGATTGAAATTAAGAATTATTAACTAGTAATTAAAAACAAATCAATGGCCCAAGTTTAGCAAATAGCTCAGATACATTAATATGTCGTATATTGTTGATTGAAGATAATACTGGCAAGAAGGCGATATTTTTTCACCATCAATAAATAAGATTTTCTAAGATCATGTCAATCAGAAGATACTGTATCATGTGAAAGCTTTTTCCTTTGAAATAAATTCATATTTATGGTCACTATAACTGAATGAATAAATTTTTTCCAGATAGCGAAGAAGCACTCAATAATGAGAATGAGTGAAATTGCCTATGATGAAGATTTGTACGAATAAAGGTTAACTTTTAAAAGTTGTAATTTCTTTCGAAATTGTTTTGTTGAACTTGTTTTGTTTGCAAGTCTGCTATCGATTCTGAGTTCATCTTTTTCAGTTTTTGCTATTTAAAACAGCATATCAAGTGTACAGATCGTGGCGTGCAATATTTTAATTTGGTCAAAACTAATAAAAATCTTTGCTACTGCTGTGATTATTGCATTAACCATTCGGTTCCGGATTTGTTGTTAAATGTTTTGAACGTAAGTAAAAATCTACTTAAATTGAATCATATAAGTGACACTAGTGTTGAGAATTGCGTGTAAATTGCGTGTAAATTGCAAAAGGAACCTGCTGATAATTGTGTTTCTACGCGCTCGAAAACGCGAAAAGAGCACGAAACTGAAAACAACATCTAATCAGCTTTCTTCTAATTCGCCAGTTCACACTTAATCTAATACACTTAAATGTAATACCTCTGTAAAGTTGGTGAGTATAAAAACAAACGGAGCAAATGTTCAGGCAATCTGAACAACAAATCGTGCTGCTAGGTCATAAAGTGTTGCACTGGTATCATGCACTTCTTATGTGTCTGTTGCCGCTGCTGCCGATGTTGATGCTAATGTTGCTATGCATGGTAGTGTTGATAATGCTGATGTTGCTGTAGATGGTTATGCTGAGGCTGCTGCTATTGCTGTTGAAGAACCAGTCCTCTCTTTGCAATAAATTCACATTTATGGTCACTATAACTGAATAAATTAATTTTTTTTTTTAGATAGCGAAGAAGCACTCAATAATGAGCATCAGTTAAATATCAAATGATAAAGATTTTTACGAATGAAGGTTAACTTTTAAAAGTTGAAATTTCTTTCGAAATTGTTTTGTTGGCGTTATCTATTGGTTATCAAGCACGGATTCGGTGAGTGTGCACATCTAGCGATGCACTAACTAGCTCGTCGAAATAGTTGGGGTTCTTCCTACTCCCTAACTCTACACAGCATTACGACAATAGAATTATGTGCACTTTGAAATAAACAAAAAAAAAAAAAAAAAAAACCAATGACTTAAACTCAGAATCTAAATAAGAGTAAACGAAAAAAAAAACCGACAAACCATCACTGTTTAGCCTTGTACTATTTTACCTGATATTGAGAAGCCATAGATGTTATGGGGCCCCCTTCTATACCCTCTCTGCCATGGAAATAAAACGAATTTAAAATATTGCCTCTAATACAAGATAAAGTTTAAAGTTTAAACTAGAAAAACTAGCATGACGGATGACGACGGACTATAACGGATTTAAATTAACAAAACATTTTGTTTTTCTTATAAGGATATAAGTTTCTATATTTATTGTTGAATTCATAGCAAATATAAGAGAAATTTCTATGTAAGTTAAATAGTATTAATAAAAAATGTAGTAGGTTTAAACACATTAATATAGCAATGAACATTTCATTCATTTTATATATATAAGTAAATAAAATATCGATTTGCTTATAATATGTATGCTATTTTTATTATTTTTTATTATTATATTATATGCAAATTAGTAGATAAAAAAATATGTAAGAGATTAATTTATAATACTAAAACACATTGTCCCTTAGTAATAAAGAAAATCTAAGTCAAATCTTTCTTAAACTCGGCTTAAGCTTTGAATCAATGATAGGGTAATAGTTGAGTTTAAGATAGCTCCGACTTAAAATTTCTTTATTACTAAGGTCCATTATGTTTTAGTAGTAGACAAAAAAAAGTTCTCCCGGCAACAGTGGTAAATGATTACGCAAGAGAGAGATTATGATCTATGTTAACCTATTACGTAGTAAGAAAAAAGAAAAAAAAAGAACAGAAAAATGCAAACTAGAAATATGGAGCAAAACTCAATCGTGAGCGCGGAACAAACCGCAATTGGAACACGAATTAGTACACGAATTAGTACACGGGAGCATATCAAAGTATTAATGTTTTTTTTTTTTTGTTTTCCATCATTGTGGGTTTTTGTTGTTGTAGTTCTAACTACAGACTAACATTGAAATTTTCTCCATCGATACGACGGTAGGCCTAGCAACGACGATGTCGATGCTGCTGTTCGCTGTTGTTGTAAATTTCAAGAATATTTATACGTCAACATATTTAGAAAAAAAAGCTCTCAGTATGTAACTAAAAAAATTATGCGTCTTTAAAAGATAAACTAGAGTTTCCGTTAATTCATTGAATTTAAGCTTTAGAGAATTATTATTTTTTTTCAAAATGGATTGATTTTAATCCAATCCTTTTTCAATCAGAGAGAATTTTAAACGGTTATTAATTTTAAGTTTGCATGACTATTAATTAATAGTTAATATAGAATAGCCCTCGTCGTCGTTGACCAGTGACCCTCGCCTCGAGCACCTTTTTCACTGGAGCTTCGTAGTCCATACGATGGACATGACCCAGCCAGCGTAGCACAGTGTATGTAACGAGCCGATATAGCGACTGGCCAAAAATAGAAGGAGTTGCCCTATAATCATGAAATTTTGCGAAGATGAGTTTTATGATAATATAATTATTTAAAAATAATTTGGGCATATTGAATCAATGGCACGCCTACCTCCTATATAACCGAAATCGGTAATCTGGAATAGATCCCCAAAAAATTACCCTAGATAAATAAAATTTGGTACACATACTTTTTTTTTATTCCGTAAATAGCTGGTGTGAAAATGAACCAAATCGGCCGATCAATACGCCCACCTTCCATGTAACCGAAATTGGTAATCCGGTATATTTACACAAAAAATTATCCCAGATCTTAAAAAATTGCTACACATACTTTTTTTGTAGCTATAAGTAGCTGGTGTGAAAATTAACCAAATCGAAAATTAACCGAAATAGGTAATCTGATATATTTCCTCAAAAAAGGATCCCAGATCATTAAAATTTCCTATAAATAACTGGTGTGAAAACAAATTAAATCGGTTAACTAATGCGCCCACCATCAATATAACTGAAATCGGTAATCTGATATATTTCCCCAAAAAGGATCCCAGAGCAATAAAATTTTGTGCACCTAGGTTTTTAATAGCAGCAACTAGTTGGTGTGAAAACGAACCAAATCGGTCAACTTATACGACCACTTCTCATATTACTGAAATCGGTAATCTGATTTTGAAAGTGGCCCGGTCAATTTTTTTTAAAGCTCAATATTGTAAGAGTGCATGAATTGGCCCTAAACTGGTGCTGGTAAATTAACCCAGAGCAATAAAATCAATAATCAATAATCAATAAAAAGCAATAAATTAATACCAAAAGTACGAATTATTTATAAATTTGTTTGTTTTAAATTACATATTAGGAGAATTAAGACTCAAAGCATCTTTTTATTATTAAATACAACAATTTTAGTTTATTTTTACTAATATAGCTTATAATAACATGGGTTTATAAATAAATCTATTCGCTATCGCTTTCCGATTCATTATTCGACGTTGAGTCGCTTGCAATTAAATTAGCAAATCTATTTCTAAATTACTGTCTTCACATTCTTCTTCTGTTTCAATATTCAAAAGTTAAGGGGCGATATCCTGGTCTATGCTTTGTTTCTTGTTTCGAATTTTTCTGTGGGATGAGATAATGGGCTCTAAAGAGAGCAATAAATTAACTAAGAGGTACCGATTTGAAGTTTCTCTAGAAATTTTTCGAGTATAAAGCAAGCGACTTTCTCGAAATTCCTTGTGCCTTGCCCCTAATGCTTCTCCTGAAAGCATTCCAATTGGAATATTATAATATTCAATTATTTGTAACCCATGCACTAAAACCTTATGCATGGAAACAGGCATATAATACCATGAATAATTTTCCATATAAATTTTCAAATTATCTTGCAATAGTGTTCCATAACTGCCTGTATTAATAGATTGACCAGTGGCAAGTATTCGCAAAATCGAAGAGAACTTTCTTATTAAATGTTCGTTGATACCTGTTATTTTTGAAAATTTTTTGATATTATTAAAAAACCGTCTTACAGTATTGCCATCGTTAGATGTCCCATATCCCGTTTTTACGGTATCTACTACTAAACCCATTTCTTTTTTTAATTCCTTGCAAATTCTTTGCTTGTTGTCGTTGAATATTTTACGATTTCTTTCACCACACACTCTCCAACATTTCAAGGTAAGTCTTATCCATACGTGTAAAGTAGATAAATCATATCTCAAAAACTCGTCGTTAATAGGTCTTTCAGTTCCATGAAAAGAATTCATTAAAGTTGGAACTGAACCGCATAGATAGCAACTGCTAGAAGAGTTGTTGGAGAGTACATTTGCAACTGCATCGTCAATCATTGTTAAATGCATTTTAAAGGTTACATTGACTTCAAAATTCTTTAATTGAACGGTGTACTCTGAAAGTTTTTCTGTTTGGCTTGCCATGTCTTTTTCAATTTGACGTATTAGGTCAGGATTTTCCTTCATAAAAACAAATTTAATAGGACGGCAAAGAAGTGTTGACGAGGTATGTTGATTAACCCAAATATGGTGATGACTTTCTAAAAAAAAACATTTATAATAGGACCAATGCAACTACGAAAAGAAACTCGTCAGTATAATTTTCATTGGAAAATTTTTATTTATAAATGCTGTGGCCTGAACTGCCATCAAATCCCCATTTACATTTTAAAAGTATTTTTATATTCGAATATATGTCGTATATTTGCAATAAGCTATGCGCAGTCCTATTGAGCAATGCTTGCAAAGGCACTTCGACAGATATTTCTGAGAGTGATATTGGGCGAGGAATAAAGTCTTCCATAACTTTTTTCAGTGCATAGTAACTTGGAAAACAATTCGGGTGAATTGCATTTACTACAGATCGTAGACGTTGTACTTTTGCAGGGACAATTTTAAATCATAATACACGCCACTAGTTTACAGAGCCACTAGTGCAAGAAATCATACCGAAATATTCGTTTCAAATTGCTAATTAGACTTTGACGATAGTGGTTGTGTTCTTAATTACCTTTTCGAGAGATTAATTGTGCATGAACAGTTTTGACTGATTTTGTATGCGAAAGCAAGGCGATTTGGTTTCGGCTGTCGTTTTACTTGGTCACTTTAGTTTTCTTTTTTATTTATGTGCCGGCGTCTAAGGCGTTGAAGGTTGATCGTATGCAACCACAAGTGCAGTGTGCAGGGTGCAATGAATTTTTTCATTTACAATGCGCAAATATTACTTCCGCGGATCTAGATTTTGTGCAAGGTTCTAATACTGCATTTCACTGCAAATCTTGTGTGTTACTGCATCGGAAATCTTTGCATTCGTCCCCTGTGAAAGTTTCGAATGATAACAATAACTCGACTACTTTGCTATCGTCTAATCTTGTGACGCTTCAACAAGGTCAAGTGTTAAGCCCCTGTATGTAGCAAAATCATCAATCTTTTTCTGCTTTAATGCAACAGCATAGAATGCAAACGAGTAAACAAGTGGAACTGTAATAAATGTATAAATAAAACAAAGATTTTGAATTTTAATGTAACCTAGAAATTGGTCATTACATAATGGCAGTTGCTCTTCTTATAATGTTGGACAGAATCCGAATAATGAATTGGCAGTTGCGGATCGTAAAGTTTGGCTTCATCTGTCGACTTTCAAACACTCAGTCTCTGAGAATTACATAATTAAATATGTTATTAAGCATTTAAACAGACATCATCTTTCCTGTTCCAAACTGGTGAAGAAAACTATTGAACCGAATCCACTACATAGTGTGAATTTTAAACTTGGAATTTTCTCATCGTTTTATAAAGAAGTTACAAATCCTTTGATATGGTCGATTGATGTGAAGGCCAAGGATTTTACATTTTTCCCCAGAAAGGTTGTGAAATTGAGGACGGATTAGTGATTCCGCAATGTTATTTTGATAGTAATGCTATTAAAATACAGGGTGTCCCGCAATTGAGTGTAACTATTTACGGAGGTGAGAGGTTATGTCGAGCTGAGCAAAAAATACTATGAGAGGGGGGGGTTTATTTGTACGTTCTTAGGAGCTAAATGGTTAATTAATATTTGACGACTTTGATTCACATTACTGTTTCAAGCAGGAAACCTAACCTACATAGCTAATTGGTAGCTCATTGCAAAGACAATAAAATCACCTTTCTAACGGTATATCAACAAACCCTACCGACTTAACCATTACTGAGCTGTGCTCGTGTGAAAATGAAATCAATCAGTTGGACCTACCAAATTCAAACTTTGAGTGCAAATTTGTCGGAATTTCGCGTAATAAATGAAATTCTTTTTCGTAGTCAATTTTGTTATTTATTCAATTTTCTTTTCAATAGTACCAAAAACATACTTAAAAAATAAAAAAGTTGGCTGTATTAAAAAAATTATACTTTCTTGAAAACATTAATATTATCTTCTGCATAACTAATTGTTATGTAATTTCTTTGCAATGAGTTATCAAAATAAGTTTTATGTAGGTTAGTTTTCCTGCTAGAAACAATAATGTGAATCAAAGTCGTGAAATATTAATTAACCCTGTAGCTCATAAGAACTTGGAAATAGACCCCTCATCTCCCCCTCTCATACGATTTTTTGCTCAGCTGGACATAATCTTTCACCTCCGTAAATAGTTGCACTCAATTGCGGGACACCATGTATATTACCAAAATGTCTCTGGCCTAAGAACTAATGCCCCTATCACCGTCAGCGAGTCGAATAAAAAACTAGTCGAATTCGCGGAGGCGGTATCACAGTGTGCAAACTTTCCAAATATCATTCGACCTAAACGTCAAAAGCAGGCGAATGAAAAAACTTTGTGAGTAGCCGGCGAATGCGCGACTTGCTTGCAATTTATTTCTTTTATTCCAATGAAAATTCTTTTTATCTTTTTTTATTATCATTTCCACATTAAATTCATTTATTTCTAACCTAATCTTTATAATTTTACACTAATATACACGTCATAAAAAATACTAACACTCAGCAGCTCCATTAAATAGTGCAGCTAGTGCAATTGGAGCAGGAAATACATGTTCCATCAAAAATATTTTAAAAATTCAAGTTCACTTGATTAAACTGTTGGCGTCTACACAATTAATTCAAAAATTACTCGAAGGTGGGTACAATTTATGTTTTACTATTTGCTTAAGAAAAAACCCGAACGAATTGAATTTGTTTTCTTCGAAATTTAATTTTTTGACGTAACTTTGTTTACTTTTATGTTTTTATGCTTTTGCAGCATTGAATCTGCGGCGAACAAGTAGAGTCGCAAACCATGATGCGGCAGAATTGAAAGTTCGCCAACTGATTCGAATCGAGTAGAAAATTCGATTCGCTGACGGTGACAGGGGCATAAATTTCATTCTATATATGCGGCCACAGCCCGGTTTATATTTTTATTGTCACTGAGACTTGATTAAATTGTAGGGCACTCATGTGTAGAGTACCAACACAACCACCATTGCCATTAAATTTAGTCATTTCAGTTAATCACTTTTAATTATTAGGTTATTGCACTCTATATTATATTAACTTGCACACATAATTATGTTAACAGTTGCGTTTATTACTTTATATTATTACACTCAATTTATTATGTTATTCACTTATATCGTATTCACTCACGCACACTTTTTTATTTTATCACTCAATCACAACATATGTTAATTTAACTCAATATTGTTATTTATTTTGTAAAACTAAATTACCGTTATTCTTCTATAAAAACAGAAGAATTTTCAAATAAAGTCATTAAGTTTTCTAGCTTTAATTAGCTGCCTTTTTACTTAATCAATATCAAAAATAGCTGAAGAGCAGTTCTAGTATCGGCTGATATATTTTTGATAAATTTACATTTTTTTTCTGCAAAAATAAAATAAAGCTGAAGTGCTTTTAAGCGCTGGCGAAAACTTTAGGCAGGTCCTAAATTAAAAATGATATTTTTTGAAACGCGCAACTTTACAAAATGTAAATTTTTTTTAACGAAGAATTCTTTGATGCGCATATCTACAATGTTTATCGTAAAGACCGTGACAGCTATACTACTGGAAATCTTAGAGGTTGAGAATATTTGTCTTGTCTAATATGAAACCGGTGCTTGATCAGCTTGGTGTGTCAGTCAAGGCTGCGTCTGATGTCCTCATCATCTGTGTGTCTTTATATGCATCCTTTGATGTATATAAAGCACACAGAGATAACATCTCTTCTCTGGCTGCTGATGTTCACGAGGATGGGAAACAATTACTGGTGCTGGAAGAATTTAATCTACCGGGCGTGTCTTGGTGTGAGAAAAATCTGACTCTTATCTTTATCCATCTAATGTAACTAGTAGTGTTGAAATGTATCTTGTTGATCATTTTCTAGATTTTGGATTACATCAAATTAATGCTTGTTTTAATTTATGGAAAATACTTCTAGGCTTAGTTTTTATTACTATAGTATTTAATATACTATATTTTATTAGTAATATACATCTTAAATTATTTCAATCATCTTTTCCAGTTTCTGCTTGCAATGCGCATCACGTTCCTTTGGAGATACAAATTTCATTTTATAAATTCCTTGCAATAAGTAATGATAATGAAGCGACATATTATAATTTTAATGATTTCAATATTATAAATTCTGCTACTTAGGTTATCAACTGGGCCAGTAAGTTTAAAAACCTTGATACAGCTGCCTGTTTTAAAAAATTCAAAACTCGTATCGTCTCCCTATGCAGTGAACATATTCCAATTATTAACAAAAAGTTTACAAGTTGCCTTGGTACAATCGTGGATTAAAAAATTTCCATATGTGCGCTCCAAATTTTATAAGAAATTTGTACAGACTCAAAATCTACAGTGAGTCACTATATGAGAGAATTTAATTTTTTCGATAAATATCTGTATAGACATATCGATAAATATCTGAAATATCTGAAGTTTGAAAGCAATATCAAATCAAATCCGAAGTCATTTTGGCGTGTAATGATCTCCTTTGATTCGGTAAATTTGCTCTGTTTCGAAACCGCGGATTCGTTCCGGTGGTGAATAGCATGCACGCAATAAGAGGCTTAGCTCGTCGGATGGGGGGATCTTGCTATACCACACAGAAGCACCACTATAAGAAATTTTACGTGCCGGACTGAAACCCAATAATACGGACAGACAAACAAACTGATTTTGACATATATTTGGTTTTAAATATTCTTTACCTACCATTGATGGTACTTTGCCACCAATGTTACCTTGCTACCTTGTTACCAAAACTAAAACTCCACTTTTCTTAAAATGGTAAACCTTAAACTCTATTTAGTTGAATAGAGTTTTATTGCATTTGAGTTTATAGACAACATAGATGAGAGACTATGTTTACCTCCTACTCATTACATTGTTTTTAGCGGAACAGAGTGGAAACGAGACACTCGCTTAGCACAGCAAGAACATTCAACGCATGTTGTTGTTGTTGTTTCTCTTTTAACTTGAACATATGTCAATCAACAATCTATTTTTTTCATGATCGCAAAAATCAAATATATTTATAGTGTTATTTTAATTATAATCATTTTAATTAAGCAATAAAATTCACAAACTTATTTACTGATAAGTTATTACAAATCTAATTCTTTTAATTTAGTCCTTAAATAAAGGTAATAAATTGTTTGTACCTTTTGTTGTAAAATTTTTGCGTACTTTGTTTTGTTTCTTTTGTTTCATTTACAGTTTTGTTCTTCAAGCTAATTAGTTTTCTTTGAGTAACTATCTTACAGAAGCATATTTTGAATTATATATAAAATAAAGTAAGAAATGAAAAAACTTACATTTTGTTTTCTTCTCTATTTTTCTAATTTCAATTCCAACGATGCGTTGGGCCCAAGCGACGATATGGATTATGTTTTTGCTATTAGTGAATTTTAATAAAATAACGAATGTATATCGACAACTTTAAATGCTCTTAAGATTTTTTTTTTATAGGTAGTTAGTTTACAATCAATGGTAGAAGAACTATTTAATGATGTTTTAAACTAGTGTTAATTTAGGTAATTTATTTTATGTGCTTGGTTATATATAATTCTTTTCTTTTCCATTTCGTTTATCTTACATTAAGTTCACCCAAATGTACTTAGTTTATTAAAAAGAGAAAAAAACTTGTTTCTTTTAAGAAATGTTAATTTTAAATTATGAATTTAATTAGTTGTAGTTAAAAAAAAGAAATTAATATCCTTGAATATTAATCGAACAGCACTAGTTAACCAATGATAAAAGATAAGAAATATTTTTTTTTAAAAGTATTGACTTTAAATCAATCAAAAATTTTAAAGAGGAAGGATGTGATTCTTTAAATGAAATCGTTTCTGTAAAGTCAAAGTTTAGTTACTATATTCAAGGAGCTTTAGGCCACTTTTGAAGACTAACTGATGCTGGTAAATATCGCGAATGGTGCTCCACGTGTCGATCCAGCGCTATGGGAAAACTTGGGAAGTTTACTTCTTTCAACAAAGATGTTTATAGATAGATGTTTATAGTACCGAGCACAATGGATTTTCCACGTGCCCGGTTTTTAAATAACTTCATCGTAGTTCCACTCGTGCAAGTTTGTATTCCTAAACATAGATTTTATATAAAAAAATCTCACTTTTAATTATCTAATTGAGATTAAAATTTTAAATTTGATGTGCCAATCAATACACTCTATAGTTTCATTCGTTATACCTGTTATCTTTGAGATGTATTGTGTGTTTAAATTGTTAGTATTTTCTACTTTGCAAACGGAAATATCAGCTCCCGTATCTATAAGAAATTTCAGTCGCTTATTTCAATTTATACAATTTAATATTATGTAATTTGATAAGTTTTTTGAAAGTTGCAAAATTAATTTTGGCCTCTGTGGGTAACAGTTCCTGCTTCCCGGCCAATCCCGTTTCCCTGCGCATTAAAGTTAGAATATTTTTATTTTATTTATTTATTTATTGGCCAAACAAGGCAATTTACTTATTCTTACTTAATTTAAATTTATTTTATTTTATTTTTATTTTATTTCTTCTCCGCTTTCCTTGTTTTGGTGTTCGAAGATATACGAATTGAAGTGGGCGTAATCCGCCCACATAAATGACATGATTTCACGAACACGTCAAAAAGGAGGGGCAGAAAGAAAATTCAAAGTAAGAGTAAAAGGTACTTACATACTAGAAAGAGGAGAAGAAAATAGAGAAGATAAAAGGCTGGGTTAACTAGGAAGAGAGAGAGACTTGGATAGTACCAACAAATTTAGAGAGGGCATGCTTAAATGTGGTATACATACGAGTAACTATATACAGGTAATTTAACTTAAGCCTGAGTTAATTTTGGTTAAAGAGGAACTTAGACTGATATTCAGTTAACAGCCGAGTATCCCTAGTACGTCTTTTTGGTTCGTTGAGGCATATCATACTAGAAATAGATTCGCTGTCAATAGCTCCATTAATAACATCGAATGTGAAACATGAGCCCAATAATGATCTTCTTGATGATAATGGCATCAAGTTTAAATGGCTGAGTCTGTATTCATATAAAGGAAGGCTATTATAATCACGGGGGTTGTACATGTCTCTCAACGTGTATAGTAAGAATTGCTTTTGAATAGACTCGATTCTTTCGCTATGGGAATCTAAAGACGGACTCCAAATTATGCAGGCATATTCAAGTATTGGCCGCACTAACGCACAGTATAAGGATGTAGTGACCTAAATATTATTGAATTCATTTGCTCGCCTTTTTATAAACTAAGCTGTTTGCTGGCTCTGGACAAAATTTTGTCATAGTGCAAATTAAAGCGCATCTTGCAATCCAAGACTACTCCAAGATCCACTACATGATTGACTCTTTTAAGCTCGGTACTATTGAGGTGGTAGGTTCTTTTATAATAATTATTCTGGTAGAATTATTATTATTTACTCTAAAATTACTTTTTATGTTATTGTTGTATCTAAAGTTGTGGTTGTTTTGAAAATTATTGCTATTTGGAAATGTACTGTTTCTATTAAAGCCTTGATTTGAATGATTATAATTTATTCTAGAATTGTTATTAAAACTATTGCTGTTGTACCTATAAGTTCTGTTTGAATTATTATTTTGGTAATTTCTGTAACCATTATTTTGACTGTTGTTATTTCTAAAATTGTTTTTATATCTTGTGCCCTGTTCTGTTTGGTTTCTAAAATTATAATTATTTTGTATCTGGAAAATACTATTTCTATTGTTCACTTAATTTTCTTCGACTGCCATACATCTCTCGACAGCTTTATTGAAAGTTTTTGGTGGATTTGCCAGAAATATAGTTTGGTATTATGTACATACGCCTTTTGAAAATATATTTAGCGCCATGCTCTCATTACCTTTTTATATAGCATCTTTCGCGTCCTTGCTTGAATTATTCAAAGTTTTTATTTCATAATTACTAAGTTGTTCTGATAATTCTACCATTTTTTCTCTAAATTCTGTTATAGACATACTATTCCGCCTGAGTGAACTGAACTCGTTTAATATTTGCTGTAAATTTTTCGGATTTGGGTACGATTTTTCCAGGCGGTTTGAACGTCCAAGTGTGCTGCGTACTTGGGCGGTTAATTGAAAATTATACATGTATTTCACAAAAATTTCTTTAACCTCATCTCTTACTTAATCATGCAACAATTCTTCTTGTACAATAAAAATCCCCCAAATTACTAGAGTTTCTTTTAAAAACTTCCAGGTTTTTACCACTATATTTATATCAAAGTTTGACATTTTTGGCAAACTTTCTTTTTCCTCCCAAAGGTTCGATGTATCTAATTCTTCTAAAACAATCTCTTGAAAATTTTTTGTATTTGTTTTTATGACTAATGTGCCAATTAATTCTTTAATTTCTTTGTAGCTGTTGTAGAATTTTTCTTTTAAAATCCTACAATCTTCGCTATATTCTATTTCTTAAACTTTTGCTTTTATACTTTTAAAAAATTTTATCTTATTTTTAACGTATTCGTTACTGTATGTTCTATTTTTACTCTTTTTTAGGTTTCATTTAAATCTTTCAAGTATTATAATGTTGCTTTTAATTGTTTACATATAAATTTTGTAATAGACCGTTACTTTTTATTTTTAATTTGCGTGGAACACCCTGTGGTAGTACCAACCTTTAGAACATAGGAACGAAAGAAAAAGTAAACAAAAAAAAAATAAAGAACTAAATGACGTTTTATAATTCATTGAACATTTGCCGGTCGCGTGTGCGAAAAAGAAGTGCAAAAAAATGATTATTCGTGTGTGCGTAATCAAAAACAAGTGATAAGTGAAAATCGTCGCATGTTTTTATGTAGTGTTTCGCGAAATTTATTTAACGCGATATAAATCATGTAGTGTTCACGAGCTATTTATTTGATTGGAAAAATATATGAATAAAAAGAAAAAATTTTATCATTGCTTGAAAAAATTAAAACAAACAAAATATTGTGTGTGTGCGTGTGTGTAAGTTTCGTTTGGTTAACTTTACCAAGTATTGATGCAAAACAATAGAAAAAATGGATTTAAAATCAGTAATTCATTTTTTTATTATTTTATACTTTTTTATTTCTTTTTATAAAATTTAAGACAAATTAATATAATTAAAAAAATGCTAAATACAATAAGAAGTGTTTTTTTATATTTTTTTTTTTTGTTTTGTTCGTTTTTACTGCTGCTGCCGACTATTCTGCTTTCGTAGCTTCAGCTGGTTTATATGCTGGCGTACTCCACTATCAGATTTGAGTAGATACAATATGTTGGTTCTGGGGCAGGTGGAGCGGTGGAGCAAGCCGATGACGTCACGCCCCGCACCCCAGCGCCATATAGTGGGGGCTTTTTGCTCAAATGTGCAAAGGTGTATGTCTTTGCTTTAAGCTTTTTATCTTTGGCAAGTTTGGTGTATGTCTTTGCTTTAATCTTTTAAAAATTGACAAGTTTGGGGTAAGTCTTTGCTTTAAGCGTTGGTCATAATTTTATACACTACATTATCGGTAGTGGTAGTCAAGCGAGTTCTTATCAGTGTTTGCATGTTTTTCTTAACCCTCAAATACCTAATAGCAATGACTCAAATCCGGCTGGTTGACTTTAGCTGAAATGATATGACTTGCTATATGAAAATATATATATTAATATGGGTTGAAGCAATTTAGGTACGGAGAAGGTTGAAGGGTTAAAGAAATGTTTATAAATTTATCATAAAGTCGGTAAGTATTAGGTGGGAGTCTTTGTTTTGAGCTTTTAAAAATTGGCAAGTTTGATGTATGTCTTTGCTTTAAACTTTTTAAAATTGGCAAGTTTGGGGTATTTCTTTGCTTTAAGCGTTGGTCATAATTTTATACGCTACATTTTCGGTAGTGGTAGTCAAGCGAGTTCTTATCAGTGTTTGCATGTTTTGTTTTTTTCTTAACCCTCGCATTAGTTATAGCAATGACTCAAAAAATAAATATATATTTATAAGACTTCTAACGTAGACTGCGTGGTGGCATACTTATCAGAGTTCGCATGAGTAAACGAAATACATAGCAACCAGGAAGAGTCAGGAAGTTTCTAGAAGCTTCGAGATATAGAAAAACTTCGAGAACATTTTAGAAGCTAACAACAACATCACCAAAAAAAAATTTTTTTAAGTCAAAGGTGATAAGAGCCAAGCTTCATAGTAAGCGCACTCAAAAAAAAAAAACCGCAAGTTCAAGATAAGGCAGCAATGTACAAGTTCAACATGTTTTTGTGTTACTTCTAAAATAAATAAACAATTTTTGAGGTCAAGTTCAAGTGCAAGGGCAAAAAAAAAAAATAAAAGATAAGAATTTAAAGTTGATATGTCAAAAACTAAGCTAAGCTAACCTAAGCTAATATAAGCTAAGGCTGCGTTCATAGTGAACGCCCATAATCGGCTGCTTTTTTATAATGGTTCTTGTTGTTGTTGTTCTTACTGTTGCTATTGCTGTTCTTACTGATGTTGTTGTTCTTACTGTTGCTATTGTTGTTCTTACTGATGTTGTTGTTGTTGCTATTGTTGTTCTTACTGATGTTGTTGTTGTTGTTGTTGTTGTTGTTGTTCTTACTCTTGTTGTTGTTGTAGTTGTTGTTGTTGATGAGGCTGTTTTACTAATAAAAATAGGCAATCTAAAGTTACTAAATAAATAGCTAACTACTTTATTAAAATATTATTTATATTAATTGTTCTTTATTTTATTTATTAGGATTTTAACAATAGGAATTTCAAACATAGATGACCACAATTTAGGGTATTAAAATTTTGAAATTTATCATAATTATAGCTAATGTTTTGGCCTAAATATTTTATTATTTCTTTTGGAGGATGCAAATTTCCAAAGCTATCGAAGTATTCAATTTGATTCTTGTTTTTCCAGTATGCTACCCAATGTGTTCCAGGTCCATTTGAAGTATCTAGATTGATTATTCCACATTCTTTTTTAAGCGGTTTCTTTGGAAGAGTGTCACACATAAACACTCCTCTGAAATTTGGAATGTTTTTGGCATATTTTATCAAATCTACATCAGAAAGAGCTCTTTTGGGTAGCTTCATTAAAAATTTTGTTGATAAGGTTTTAAATAAAGGCCAAATCCTTTTTTATACGGTTTTAGAAACATGCCTTTGCCCATTGCAATAGACTCCATTTTATTGTTATGTCGTTTTGCTTCATTCAATTGCTCTTTTCCAGCTTTAACTGCATTGATTGCTTTTGTAACGCCAGATACTCCACCAGCTAGACCACCAAGTGCACCCAGGGCAGCGAATATAGGTGCGAGCGGAAGAAAACCTCCAGATTTAGGTAGAGGTATTACTCGAGGTGTCTTAATCAGAGATTTTTTTCCCTTAAAAATATTGTTTACAACTTTTCTTGAAATTTTAACAGCATCATCTAAATTTTTAGTTTTCTTAATTTTCATTTTAGCACTTTTTAAGGCATGTCTAAATAAGCGATGTCCATTTACTTGAGGAGATCTCTTAGTTTTACTGTTAACATTGCCCATACCAAATTTTGTTTTCAACTTCATTGCGTTAGTGACAAGCCAAGCGTTTGATTTTTCAGCAATACTACTATCACTTGCGTTAACCCTTTGCCAAGCCTTTTCAGCCAAGATTCTATCAGCAGTATGTCTTTTTTCCAAATCTTTGTTGTTTGCGTATACTATATCGTGTTGTCTGCAAGCGGTATCCAAAAGATTAATTCCTTGATCACCTCTAGCTAATCGCTTCTTTAATTTTGTACCAGGCCCACAAAATTGATATCCAGGTAAATGAAATTCAATCGGAAGTTTGTCTATTAAATTATTCAGAATACCTTTTCTGGTGGATAATGAAGGATGGACGAAGACTGATTGTCTTTTTATAAATAATTGTCATTAGTATTTATACTTTTCCGAGCAGAGGTTCAAAGTAAAGTGATGCAAAATTAATAAAAACGAACTAATTATATATGATATCATTTAGTAGTTTACATAATGCGGTTCTTAAAGCAACATAAAACACTTGACGTAAAGAATATTGATAGCAAGTTAAATGCATCAAATAGATTGCGACATAGTTCATTACTACCGAACTCTATTCGGAGTCTTATTGTGGGCCCGTCTAATTGTGGAAAAACCAATGTGATGATAAGTCTTATTGAAAGTCCCAACGGTTTGAAATTTAAAAATATTTACTTATACTCAAAGTCAGCACAACAACCAAAATATCAATACTTGGAACGTCTAATTAAACCTATTAAAGAAATACATTTTTCAATATTTTCTAATAATGATGACGTCATAGATCCAGATAAAGTACAACCAAACTCAATATTTATATTCGACGATGTAGCTTGTGAGAAGCAAAATCATATACGGTCTTACTTCTGTATGGGTCGTCATAAAGACGTTGATAGCTTTTACTTATGTCAAACTTATACACGGATACCAAAACACTTGATTCGTGATAATGCTAATATGATAATAATGTTTAAACAAGATGAAATGAATACAAGACACATTTACAATGATCATGTTGGTTCTGATATGTCTTTTAAGATTTTCCATGAGTTATGTTCAGAGTGTTGGAGAGAAAAATATGGGTTTTTAGTCATTAATAAAGATGATCCTATAAATAATGGTCGTTATAGAAAAGGATTTGATGTTTTTATTAGCTTATAAAAGATACAGTATAGATATTTAAATAACAGTACAACAACAACTGCTAAACTGTTCACACTAAACTGCTAAACTGGAGCTATATACTGTTTAAACGACCAACTTTCAATATGAATAAGAAAACAAACCTTGTTAATAATCTTATTAAAACTAGAAATATTTTGAAAAAGAAATATAAAAGTCTTCAGCTCGGAGAAGTTGCAAGTGATAAGCTTTTGGAAGAAACTTTTACACCAATATCAAAACCATTACAGGAAATAATTCAATCAACTAATAAGAGAAAGTTAGTTAAAAATGAAAAGTATTCAGATAATTCTTTTAAGGATAATAAAATTGCTACCAGCACACCATTTAAAAAGAGCAAGCATGATTCTAATACATTTTCTCCAAGCTTTGATAGCAAGGAAATCGAGAAAAGTTCATCAGCATTTAAATCATTTGATGTTGGTAATGACGATGATGATGATGATACTCATTATGATGATGATAATGCTTATAATGATATGGAAAATGACGATGTCACTATTGCAATAAATCCGAATCAAAGTATTCAATATGATTTATCAAAAGTTATTTTAAGCAAATTCGATAAAACCTACGGTCCCCACAAGGATAAAAATCAGATATGGAGACTGGGCAATGAACCAATTACTTTTGATTCAACTAATATAACTATAGGTAATTCAAAATGGACTTTCACGTCAGGTTTATATGAACTATTAGTTTACAAGGAACCAATCAGTTTTAATGAAACAGATTTAAATACTTATAAGCAAATATTAGAGATGACTAATGCTCATAAACGGAATAACAATAACAATGAGCAAATTAAAGGAAATCGATCAAAAAAATATACAACGATTATTAGAAAATTATTTAAAGAAAAAGTTCATAGAGGTAAAGGTTTGATGATGAAGTTGAATACCCAAAAGTCAAATTATATATATTGGGATGACCCAAACGAACTAGTAGATAGATTACGTCTTTTGTTAACGTCATCAATAGCTGGACACTCAAATCATAATAATGAAATATACTCAATTATTGAAGAATTGAGAGAAGCAAAAATTATTATATAAATAGCCTGCAAAATATATAATCATCAATATTTATAAAATGTCTATCGACAAGTTTGGACATTATATGGGTAGCTTTGAAAGATATCAAAACCCACACACCAAGATTCATTTAGATAGCGATCGCCATTTCAACTTTAACTCACGTAGAATAAAAAATATTGCTAGCCCTGTATTAGAAAACGATGCTGTTAATAAAGTTTATTTAAAAAGTTATTTTGATAAACAAAAGAAACAATTGGATACATTATATGAGGAGGGAATTAATGAGATGAGAGAACATTTTACAAAATTAATACAACAACAGAACGTATCGCATACAACAAAACTTTTAGACTTAGAAGCAGTACTAACGGATTTAACTCAAGATCAAAGTAATCTCAACAAATCATTAGAGGAGATAAAATCAACGCTTACATACAAAATTGATGTAGCTGAAGAACAACTTTTAAGAAAAATAGCAGATCATTATGAGTTTTTAGATGAGAAACTAAATCGTGTTGAAAGGAATTCACCAGCAGAAGCTCTTAAACGAGTGTGGTCTAAGGTGGCAGCTAGAGATGGAGAGGTGGAAGCTCTTAAACGAATAACAGCCGCTGAAGACACTAGAAATGGACAAACAAGCAGTCGTGCAGGAGCTTCATAAGCAAGCACGCAGAAATTTCATAAGACGACGAGTGATAACTAAGGGAATAGACGATCTTTGGCAAGCAGATCTTGTTGAAATGGGTGCTTATTCAAAATATAATAAAGGGCATCGGTTTATTTTAACGGTAATAGATACATTTTCAAAGTTTGCTTGGATTCGTCCCGTAAAATCTAAAGGCAGCGAAGACATTACTAATGCAATGAAATCCATTCTTTTACAAAAGAGAATTCCAAAAAACTTGCAAACAGATAATGGTAAAGAGTTTTATAATAAAACATTCCAAAACCTGATGAAAAAACATAATATTAATCACTATTCTACATATAGTATCATGAAAGCATCTATTGTAGAACGATTTAATAGAACTATAAAAGGAATGATGTGGAAAAAATTTAGTTTGCAAGGAAATTATCAGTGGATAGATATATGTAAGGACTTAATTAACCAATATAATAGTCAAGAGCATAGAACTATTGGAATGATGCCACAGTCCGTTAACGCAGGAAATGAAAACTCTATACTTAAACGTGCTTATAATCATCCTAAAGTTTTCAAAAATGGTAAACTTAAAGTTGGAGACCACGTTCGAATTAGCAAATATAAGCATATTTTTGCAAAAGGATATACCCCAAACTGGACAACTGAAATTTTTAAAATTCGCGCTATTCAGAATACAAACCCTGCAACTTATTTATTAAACGACTATCAAGACAATCCAATTATCGGAGGGTTCTATGAACATGAAGTACTGAAAACACATTTTCCGAATACTTACTTGATTGAGAAGGTTCTTAAAACAAAGGGACAGCAAGTTTACGTTAAATGGCTTGGATTTTCTAATCATCATAATTCTTGGATTAATAAAGATGAACTACAACAACAACAATACAATTAAATACTTATCTTTACTTGATATATATCTGAAAACCTATACTTAATAAAGAAAAAATTTTGTTTTTTAATAATAATAATGAAAATTTTATTAACTTTTTATTGAAATTTTGTTCTAAACAATGTTTTTTAAAATTGATGTTTTAAAAGATGTTTTTCTACTACACATGAATCATCAGCTTCATCATCTTCTCCAGAACTTTCATATAAGTTGTTGTTGTTGTTATAGAATATATTTCCATTTTCCTTCTTCTTCTTTTTAACGATTAAGGAAAATATACCATGCATGTCTTTGGTTTTCATTAGAACGTGTAATGTTTCATTTAAATAATCCATCTGATTCTTAGTAATTATCAGAAATCTTCTCGGCAAATAAATGTGGAATTCTTTATTAACAAGACATCTAATACTTTCACCATATTTTGAATCTATTCTCTCGATTCTGTTAACTTCATATGGTACGTTTACTTCCATATCCTTGATGGGTAAGTATTTAACACTAGGATTTTGGAAAAGATTTTTTAAGCTTGCTTTCATCATTTTTTAAACTTTACACCGCGATAGATATGTTTATACTGATTTCATGAAATTTAAAAAATGTATTTATTAAGCATATAATATTTTATTATTCTTATTATTTGTCGAGTTCTTATCAGTTGCGGTTTTACATCCGGCTATTTATTAATTTCTTATCAGTTGCGGTTTTTTTTTGCATCCGGCTATTTATATATTTTTAACCAAAACGCGCATGAAATATTACGAAATGTGATGAAATTATAGGATATATATCGAGAGAGAGAGAGAGAGAGAGAGAGAGAGAGAGAGAGAGAGAGAGAGAGAGAGAGAGAGAGAGAGAGAGAGAGAGGGAATACGTTTTTAATTTATGAAGGTGGTATCTATGAAGGTGGATATAAAGATATATTCATACAAACCAGGGTGTGTTTTCCGAGAAATAGATGGTTCTTTTGGAGGTATAGACAGAAAATATATAAGTAAAGTAGGAATCCCTGTAAACCGACTAACCCCATTACCATCAACGAATATTAGTAAACAAAAACCGCCCACCTCAAAAAAGAGAAAAACTTTCGATGATGATAGTGAAATTGTCAAAGTAGGGGGTGGTGGTGGTGGTGGCAGCGCAGTTGACAGCTCATTTGAAGGAGAAGATGATGATGAGGATTATTAAATTAGACTATAAATACGAGTACCAATTCTTATCATGTCATATAAAAATATTCCGTTGACAAAAGAAGACATCTATTAAGAACAAAAAAAAAAAAAAAAAATATAAAATGAAAAATAATTTCATCATATTACTTACATATTTTTTTATTGTCCAAGTATTTTCAGCTGCAGTACCTATTGATTTGGGCGAAAATGAATTTAAAAATACAGAGTTTGCTGTAAAATTACCTAATAATGATACTGTAAGCATACAACTGAATTTCAAACTTTTGAAGTTTAGTAAAGATTTACTTGAAAACGCTGAGTCATCAACAGAAGTACAACCTAAGTCAGTTGGAGAAGAAGAGTTGCATTTGCCTAGGGATCAATCGTTTACAGTGGATGAAGCTATTGAAGCATTTAGGCAAGACTTAGTTAAAAAGGAACAAAATATTGCAGGAATTATTGAAAGTTCACAACCATTTTATAGGCATTTTCAACTGCAATACAAAGATAATATAAAATTGAGAATTCGTTGTACATATGACAGCAATTACTTGAAGCGTCTACTAAATATTTCATGTTTTGAATATCGTCAAGTTGAATACGAGAGATTTTTGAGTAATGGTGAAATTGAGGTGGTTACTCAGGATGATACTACTTTCCGCTCAGATATGACATTAATCAACATTCAAGATTATAAACATGACTTGGAAATGGAAATATCTTAAATTTTATTAAATCAGTTATAAATTTATCGTCGTCATGTTAAGAGGTCTCAACTATAAAAAAATGAATAACGAGTTTCGTGCAAAAATTTTGAAAGATTTCTTAAGCGAAGAAATGCTTTTATGGCCCGAGCACAAGATTATTTTACAAAAATTAAAGGATCGATTCGATGAATATGCATTATATAAGATACATACGTCAAAATTTGGTGATCATTATAACAATTGTGAATGGGCAAGAGATGAAGCAACTTGCGGTCCTGATACTTGTGGGTGCTCCTCTATCAATAGAATGTGGGATGACGCATTGAATATAATAAACTTTTATTATAATATAAAAGCTCAAATTTTAACAAATTTCCTTCAGTTAACCTCGTGATAACATCGGGATAACGTTAAACGCCAATGTCTGACGAGAGAATTTTAGTTCTAGACGTTCAAGGTTTCTACATAAATAATGATTTTAATATAAAAGAATTGAGTATTTCAGTAGACAATGACTCACAAGTTCAAACATTTATAATTAAACCACCTTTTCAATTTACATCTCTGTCAACAAAGGAACAAGTTTTATATAATTGGCTTTATAGAAATCATCATGGATTAAAATGGAAAGATGGCGATTCAACTTTATCAAATATTATAGAATATTATAAAACATATATTAGAGATAAAAATTTTATTTGTTATGTTAAAGGCTTAGAAAAAATTAAATGGTTTAAAAAATTGTTTCAAGACGACAATATTATTTACTATAACTTGGACGATTTAAACTGTCCAAATTTAAAAACTTTATATCAAAATGATCAATCAATAAATGTTTGTAGCTATCATAAGAAACATTTTACATGTGCTGAAAAGAATGTATTGCTATTGAGAAAGTTTATAAATAAAAAATTAAAATTATAAAAACAATGTTATCATTTAATACTTAAACCAAATTAAATAAATATCGATCGTCAGTTCATAACGCATACTCGTCATGTCTACAACAATCTCTTTAAACGGAACCACGTCAACTCTTACTGGAAAATATTTTCCACCAATTGAATTTGCTACAAAATATGTCTGCGGGCTTGTAGACTTTGTAACGTTTCATTCTATACCCAATGTAGACATCGACAACAATTTATTTCATATCGGTCCTCACACTATTACAATACCTGTTGGTTCAAATGAATTTGAAGATATTAGCTTTTTCTTGGAAACGGCCGTAAGAGACATTGATAAATCAATTTTCCTAGCAATTGAATCAAACAACAACACTCTTCAAACTGAAATTGAATCCTCTTTAGATATAGATTTTTCAAAACCGAACAGTATAGGACAGCTACTAGGATTCAGTAAAAGAAAATTGCTAATAAATGAGTTCCCGTATGAGGACTTTATCAAAGTGATTAATATAGAGCCGTTACAAAATATAGAAAAAGCAAAATATATACATGTAGACCAGTCAGTTAATAGAAAAAAATTTGATTCTGATTTACCTTTAAATATTACAAATATAAACACAGTCCGTATTGAATGCAACTTAACCATAGGATCATATATTAACAGCACACCAGTTCATACTATTCACGAATTTCCTCTCAATGTTGCACCTGGCTATAAAATAAATGAGAAACCTCAAAATGTCATTTATTTACCTGTCAACTGTCAACAAGTAAACAACATTACTATAAGAATCTTAAATCAAGACGGTGAGCTTATAAATTTTCGAGGAGAAAAAATTTCAGTAAGACTTCACTTTAAACCCGAATAAAAAAAATGATTATTTATAATAATAATAAAAGCATAATTCAGAAAGGATTTCTAGTTAGTCCTTCATCAACGCTCGACCGAGTCTATACAAAAAAGAAATTGTTGACTGCAGCTAATAAAGAATATTTAACATCCTTGGGACTTAATCTACAATCATGAACGAGATATTAAATGTCCTTCAAAAACCAATATATGATGAGAGCATTATAAAGAGGGAATATCATAGTTACTCTCCATATTTGAGGTCCTTCAACAATAACGATGAAATTCGTATACCAATTCAAAATCAAGACCTTTTTGTCCTACCAAGTGAGAGTATGATTTACATTCATGGTTCTATAGTAAAAAAGGATGGAGGAAATGATGTAGTAACAACAGGAGTAAAATTTAAAAATAACTTTGTTACATATCTGTTTGATGAAATTCGATATGAAATTAATGGTTTTGAAGTTGATCGTACACGCAATCATGGAATTTCATCTACCATGAAAAATTTTGCATCATTAAGTGCGGTTGAAAGTGATGCATTAAAAAACGCTGGTTGGGCTCCTGATGAAAATTTCACATTGGAAAAATCACATTTTAGTTGTTGTGTGCCGTTGAAAATGTTGCTGGGTTTTGCTGAAGATTATAATAAAATAATATTAAATTCGAAACATGAGCTTATCCTTCAACGTTCATCATCTAATGAGAGATCATTTCATCCATCAATTCATGCAACAGATCAATTAAAATTTACTATATTAGATATAGTATGGAAAATGCCTCACATACAATTATCGGACTTTGCAAAATTGGAAATGTACAAAATAATTAACAACAAAAATCCTATATTAATGCCATTTCGAAGTTGGGACTGTCATGTAAATCCAATGCTACCAAAGAGTACAAAGGTTTTATGGAATGTAAAACTGGCTCCGCAAAATGAAAGACCACGATTTCTCATCATCGGTCTACAAAGAGAAAAAAGTAAAGAGGAAGGAAATATATTCGATCATTATATATATATCTCTAATTTAAAAGTTTATCTAAACTCTGAATCATATCCCTATGATGATTTAAATAGTCGCTTTGAAATGGGGCAGTATGCTGTACTATATGATATGTATGCAAAATTTCAACAAAGTTATTATATGCGGGAACCTCAACCATTGTTAGATGTCAGTACATTCAAGGCTATTGCTCCGCTAATTGTTGTTGATGTAACACACCAAAATGAGGCAGTTAAAGTTGGACCTATTGATATACGAATTGAATTTGATACCGAATCACTCAAACCAATTCCAGATAAAACATCAGCCTACTGTTTGGTAATTCACGATCGTTTAATTGAATACTCACCTCTAACCAGCGAAATTAGGAGAATAATTTAAATATTTTATCAATTAATTTTTCTAAACACAAATAAAGAATTTATAAACGATTTGGTTTTTTATATATATGTATATATATATATATATAGTTATTTATTTATTTAATAGTTTTGATTAAAAAATATATTTTCTTAATTAATTCTATAGTGACCCCATGCAAGGGTGTCAACACCATTTTCTTTAATAAATCGCTTATCATCTAAATAACTTACCACTATTTTATGAATTTCTTGAGTATATATAATATGTATCTTAGATCTAAAAGTAAACATTTTATCATAATAAATTTTCTTATCAAATAAACATTTTTTATAATCATTAATACTAAGATTCATTAATGCTGATTTTTTTACACCTTTTGCTTTTTTAATATCATTGTCACCCTCGACACTTATAGAATACATTTTAGATCTTAGTCCAATGAATTTTCTCATTATCTTCCCATTATTTTCATCTTTCATTAAACCTAATACCTTTTTATTTTTTTGTTCTATACCATATGGATTGTTGCAATACCATATGGATTGCTTATAGTCAGATGTATCAAATTTCAAATTAATATCGGGTATTATATCTTTATAAAAATCTTCGGTATTAATTGAATATATGAATGAATCCGTATCCATATAGCACAAACTCAAGTTTTCATTATATTTTGGAATCATATAATTATAATGAAAATCATACATTTTTTCCTTAGACTTTTCGAGAACTGCAAACCCTACAGAAATAGGTTTATTAAATTCGATATGTACTCTATCCAGTTGGATAGCTGCCATATTTTCGGTAAACCTTGTAGAGCTATGAAAATTCTGTTTTGCTATAAGACTCCTAGCTCCCAATCTTTTTCCAACACTTTCCCACTGGCATACAATTTTTACATCTTTCCTATTCTCTACATTTTCCATGGTTTTACCATAGACAGCATTGTTTAGTAATTTAAAAAAGTTCTTTTCAAAGTCATTTTTAGCGTTTGTTCTATGAAAAGTATTTAGATCTATGTATTTCTTGAGCCAGGGAGATTGTTTAAATTTTAAAATTCTATGTACTTGTTTAAGCTTTAAGCCATTTCTTAAACATTGTTGTAAGTTAGTATAATGTATGATATAATTTGATTTATTATATAAATCAATAATGAGCTTTTGATGTTTACCCGTAGGACTTTTTTTGTTTTCAGCGCAAAACGGTAAATCATTATGTAAGTTATGTTGTTCAAAAGGAACCTCCAAGTCTACTTCTAAAATAAAACCTTCGTCAGAATCATCCTTACATTCATTTAAATTAAACGAATCCATATTTTCAACCCATTCAAACTTTCCTTCGGGTAAATACTGGAAATAGCCCATCCATATAAATTATTAGCGTCTAAATACATGAGATAATTTGAAGGCTTCCTACTATCGAAATCAGTCATATATTTGTTGTTTGCTTTAACATGGCGTTTTGAACATTGAACTATGCCTCCTCTTATCCCGTTTTGAATGAATTTAATCATATCAATGTCAGTTAATAGATCCAATTCAATTTTAGTATATTTTAGCATTGCACTCCAAGATAGCCCGGGTGCTGTATAATACTGACAAGGATCTAAATTGTAAATAGATTTACATACTTTTCTGAAATTTTCAAATACATCCGTTAGCAATAATACATCTGTCTTGAGATATAGTTCCAAGTAGTCTTTAAAATTAGAACAATTAAAAGTTGTCCACACTTTTTGAGCATGTTCATAATCAGCAACACTACATTCTTCATTCGTTAATTTATTAAAAAACTTATCTCTTGAAGGCAGACATTCCTCTTGAAGTCGATTAATGGAATTAAAATAATCGTATGGAAATACTCCCTTTCTCTTCATAAGATTAAATTCGTTTTCATCGGTAAACTCAGACCTTAGAACATAAAAATCTGAAATCGATAAATTTTTAGCTAAACTCTCTAAACTTGAAGCCATAAATCTAAATGAATCTAAAAACCTAAGTTCAACGCTATCACCGTTATAGAAATGAATATGTTTAGAAACTGATACATATATTTCTTTGTTAATTGGTACCACGTTTATTCTTCCGGGAATCGTTGAAAGTTCTTTAATGAATAATTGGCAATCATATGAAGAAAGATTGTGGAAAAATATTGGAATGAATTTTGAAATTTTAAAGTTTAGATTACAATCATTATGGGCTGGGCCTCGACATTTTCCCGTTAAATGACAATGATCTGCTACTCTATCAACTCCCAACGGTTTTTCGCATATATGACAATCACTACTATTATTTTGAATATTTAATTCTACTGGGGTGAGGAAATTCATTGGAATAACTTTATTAAGATAATTGCTATAAATATCTCTAGCATCGGCAACTAAAGAAGCAATAAATTTTTGAGGGGCATCTTCACCTGTATATAATCTAAACTTATCTAAAGAATTATTAAAACTACACTTAATATAATAACTAAATGCACACGGCTTATGTGTTTGTATAGTTTTTACAGATCCCGAGTTCTGAATATTTTCCGGTGTTAGGAAACACTCGAAATCTGCATATATTACAAACGGTATATCTAACTTATGTTTAAAATTTTGAAAATAAATTTTACTTTTGTCTGCATCCGGCACTTTGGTAACAATTCTGCTACATTCCTTGCGATGACGTTGCAACTTGTAGTCGGAATCAAAAAACTGCAAGCAGACATTGCATAATTGCATTTTATTAGGATGTCTTGTTAGTTGACTGCGTAAAAGTCTGCAAATATAAATAAACCAAATAAATTTTAAGATTCTTTAAATATTATAAATGTATATAGCAAGTAAGCAAGTAAGCAAGTAAGCAAGTAAGCAAGTAATAAAAAAAGAAAATGTATAAATATGATATTTACCTTGAAATATTTTTAATCCAGATGTAATGAAATTTTTCTCCTTCCTGTAGCAAAAGTAGGTTAAGATGAGTGGTTTTCTCCTCCTTTGTATAGTAATAGGGTCCCACGATACTTTTAAGGTCCTCGTCGTATCCAAAGACATTAATGCTTATTTCGGGATTATTTTCCTCGAAAATTTTTACATCTTTCACTTTCATTGGAAAGACAAGACTTTCAAAATTGAGAGAGATGCTGTTGTCTAACGTTATTTCAACTGCATCTATATCTATAATGTTATAACTAGAACATCTCTTTGAGGTATTATTAACAGGATATAAGGCTGAGATTACTGCCCATTTAAAGCAGTATTCGTCATTGTTTTGCACATTTATACAAGCTTTTTTATCTTCTAGTATTTTTGGTAATTTAATGTATTGCGAACCTTTAATTGGTTTGTATTGATTCACGTTTATTTCCAAATGAGAGATTCTAATAAGTGTCCAACCACTATCACGTTCTTGAAACTCTGACATCTTTGTAATTAAATTATTGCATTTTGTGACATAAATCTCATACAAATTTGTAGCCTGTTGCACCATGATCATTTTAGTTTGATGTGATTTAAGGTCTATTGTTGCCTCATCTTCACTCATTTTGATGTATTCACAAAACAATTCCATATTAAATTTAAAGTTGGTGTGTTTTTCCAACATTTCTTCAAGTGTTTTTAAAACTATATCTCTGATGTTTGCTAAAAACTCTTCGGGAATCAATAAACCCTCCTTATGATTTTTAATCATAAATGATTCTATCCGCTCATTAAATATTGAGGTGATTCTTGTTAGGTTTTCGTTAACTATTTCACCACTATTTCTCTTATGTTCGTTTGTCCTGATGTGATAAGCCCAATTCTTAGTTACTATCTCTTTCTTGCACTTGCTGCAATAGAGATACGGAATTGTTTTCTCCACAATAGCCCGAAGACTTGGAACCACATTTGATGATGGAGATGATGTTGATGCTGTTGCTTTTGAGGTTGATGCCGCATGTTGATTTCTCTTATGTTTTTGTAAAGTATCTTTTCGCGAAAAAAACTTTTTGCATGTATCGCATTTAAAATGTTGCGATGGTTGGTCTTGATGCTTTATCCGAATGTGCCGATTTAGGTTAGATTTTTTTGTGAAAGTGGAATCACATTCGCTGCATTTAAATTGATCCATTTTTAATTTTTTATTTAATGACTGTGTTTGTAAAATTACAACCTTTTTTATTAATCACTTTATTGATTGTTTATTGATTCCGGATTGTTTTAAAATCACTTTTTATTGTATTTTACACTAATTGTTTATATTTTTAGATATTGAATGTTTATGGAACGTTTTAACCAATTCACTTGTGTCTCTTTTAAGAATTATCTTTAAGCGCACTTGTAGTCGATAGAAAGAACTTTTAACAACTGAAGATTAAATTAATTTTGTTTGACTTATCAACTTTAAATTCTTATCTTTTATTTTTTTTTTTTTGCCCTTGCACTTGAACTTGACCTCAAAAATTGTTTATTTATTTTAGAAGTAACACAAAAACATGTTGAACTTGTACATTGCTGCCTTATCTTGAACTTGCGGTTTTTTTTTTTTGAGTGCGCTTACTATGAAGCTTGGCTCTTATCACCTTTGACTTAAAAAAATTTTTTTTTGGTGATGTTGTTGTTAGCTTCTAAAATGTTCTCGAAGTTTTTCTATATCTCGAAGCTTCTAGAAACTTCCTGACTCTTCCTGGTTGCTATGTATTTCGTTTACTCATGCGAACTCTGATAAGTATGCCACCACGCAGTCTACGTTAGAAGTCTTATAAATATATATTTATTTTTTGAGTCATTGCTATAACTAATGCGAGGGTTAAGAAAAAAACAAAACATGCAAACACTGATAAGAACTCGCTTGACTACCACTACCGATAATGTAGCGTATAAAATTATGACCAACGCTTAAAGCAAAGAAATACCCCAAACTTGCCAATTTTAAAAAGTTTAAAGCAAAGACATACATCAAACTTGCCAATTTTTAAAAGCTCAAAACAAAGACTCCCACCTAATACTTACCGACTTTATGATAAATTTATAAACATTTCTTTAACCCTTCAACCTTCTCCGTACCTAAATTGCTTCAACCCATATTAATATATATATTTTCATATAGCAAGTCATATCATTTCAGCTAAAGTCAACCAGCCGGATTTGAGTCATTGCTATTAGGTATTTGAGGGTTAAGAAAAACATGCAAACACTGATAAGAACTCGCTTGACTACCACTACCGATAATGTAGAGTATAAAATTATGACCAACGCTTAAAGCAAAGACTTACCCCAAACTTGTCAATTTTTAAAAGATTAAAGCAAAGACATACACCAAACTTGCCAAAGATAAAAAGCTTAAAGCAAAGACATACACCTTTGCACATTTGAGCAAAAAGCCCCCACTATATGGCGCTGGGGTGCGGGGCGTGACGTCATCGGCTTGCTCCACCGCTCCACCTGCCCCAGAACCAACATATTGTATCTACTGATTTGCAGTCGGCAAAATTTGTTACTCTCTAAACTTAAAGAGAGGAATTAAATACTCCAAGTTCGCCGTGTTGGGTAGGATCGCCATGTAGTGGATATAAACGCGCGTTCAACGAATTTTATGCGCGAGTGGAAAAATTTACTTTATAAAAATTTTTATAGTGCGCGATTAAAAAAGTGACTAAAAATTGCCAGCGCTTAAAGACGCTGTTGCCCTGTTTTAGAAAAAAAAGGCTTTTGCGATGCCGTCGCCAAAAAATTGAGGGGCTGCAAAAGTTAGTAAAAAAGGAGCAATGTTTTCGATTTTATTTTCGAAAAATATTTTGCTTATAAAGGCAAATAACAGAATTTTTCATATTTAAAATTTAATGTAACAATTAGTTCATATCGTCATATGAAATCAAAAAAGCCGTAAGTTACATTTCAAAAATTTTACAGGAGAAGCAAAAAACTTTTTAAGTATCAAATCATCAATTTCGGACCTATGACTGTTTTATTAATCCTCAGTTATGTTTTTTGCTGCTTATGGTACACAAGTACCACACATAGCATTCCTTGGTTTAAATAAGGGCAAATAATACGACAAATTACATTAAATAAAATAAAAGGTGCACTTAGGGCTTTTAAAATTTTGTTAATAAAAACGCCGTTTTTTGCTGTAGGAGTGTAAAGTTTTGCGGGAACATGTATTTTGATACGGTGCATCATAATCTATGAAAAAGTCGATTTTGAATTTTTGGTAACTTAAGGCTTTTTTGATTTCATATGACGATATACTTATAATTTATATGAAAAATTCTAAGTGCTAAACATAAATAAAAACATATGATCATTATTTACATAGAGTGCCCGACATAACTATTAAGTGTGTAAAAAAGAAAAAGAAACAGCGAGAAGACAACATGTAAATAAATTGTGCGCTGTATATATAAAGTGCGTTAGTACAATAACATAAATAAGTTCAATGTTCGTTTTAAATAAATGTGTTTAAGTGCCTTTTACAGCTACGTTTAGTTTGTAGTGCATTAATTATGTGCTAATATTTAAATGCATGTAATGTTTAAGTTTGGTATGCAAAAATTAATAAATGAATGTGTTTAAGTGTAGCTTATATAAATGTTTACTTTGGAGCACACTACACATATTGCAGTTCAAGACATTGAGGATAACTTGCAACCTTTTGATGATCTCTCCGTCAACATAAGTTATCTTTGCGCCTATAGCATTTCTATTGAACAATGTATTAACTGTATTTCCATCATTCGTATTTCCAAATCCTTGTAGCGGTTGCTGAACACTTATTCCAAGTTTGTTGCGTAATTCTTCCTGAATTATTTTTTCCTAGCATCTTGTTTGTCTTTATTTGCAGTGTTTTCATCAAAGCGTTCGCCAATTCGTGGAACAGTTCAGTATGAACGATTAAGGATAAATTCCATACATCTTCCCATCTTCAATGTTTTTGTCGGTGCTTTGAAATTTGGTTTGGGTTCTTTTACAAATTTGGCACATTATTTGTCTTTTGTATGAATCAATTCGATGACCACTTTCCCGTCAACCATAGTAAGGAAAATTTATGTTCTATGATGATTGTAGCTTCGTCATTAATTTTGTAGTAGGTTGGTTAATAGTAGCAATTTTTTCTTTTATATCTTTAACTGTGCTTGCTATCAGTTTCGGAGATTCCTTCGCATACTGAAACATTATGGGTCAGCAAAAATTAACTGATGAAGGTCGTGGAACTTCTTTACCTTTATTTTTTACCTGCTGTGTAAATTATTATTAGAATATCTTCACTTATTGCCTTATAAAAAATGTGAACTTCAGGAATATATTCGTGGCACCCTATAAATTGATACTGGCATAACAAGAAAAAAAAGTTAACAATGTTGATTGCTATATTATTTTTGAGCTAATAAAAATAATAATCCAAATATTGCAATCAGTTCAGTTATTATAAACTCTATCATTAAAAATGCCAGAACACGCGGAATGCAAAATTCAACTGCAAAAGCAAGAAAAAGTCACAGGTTTCCTGATAAAAATCGTAATTTTTCTGACATTTTCCGACAATAAAATTTATTGCATTGTGCTAAGAATTGTTTAAAAAATTTAATTTTTGTAGTGGGAACTTAAACTTTTGCGAACTATTTTTTGAAACTCCTTCGAAGTTGAAAAAATGGGTAAAAATAGTGTTTCGGAAAAGTACAGTCACCTCCTACGTTAGGGGTGTGCAAAGTTGCTCGTACGTGGAATTCGCCCGTACGTGTACTTTGACTGCACGCTGCTTGCTTCACGTCGACAGCATTTGCTTCATAAACTCGGTTGTTAAAGAAACGAGGGACATGAGCAAATATAATGAGATAGAGCGTAAGCAAGAGCGTAATATAGATCGTGATATGTATAGGATTGCCATTTATTAAACACTTACGTATTTATAAATGTTTAGCAAAATTGTTTAGAATTAACAAGTACTGTGTGAAATAATATTGAATTTAATATTTTTGTGATTTCAATATTTTTTAAACTACGGTAACTCTCTAAATTTGCTGCCTCTTGCTTAAAATAAAAGCGGGATTCCACAATCAATGTGTTTGCGAAAAAAAAGAAAAAGAAACTCACCATCAGATATTATTAAGAGGTTATTATATTTACGAAGAGAGATGTTGTTATTTTTACTATTTTGCTTTTTTTTTAATTAGAAGCAGAATGTGAAGGGATTGCTCACTTTTATGTAGCCCTTTCGTACCATTCCTCTATTCGCTTCACCGTTAGTTACAGATAAAACAATATTAAAGTGTATAAAAAGTAGAAAAAAAAGCTTTCCTGTAAAATTTGGTTTTTGACACATACGATAATTTCGCGCAAATGGGTCGATATAAAAAATTTTATATGTGCCTATAACTACCAAATTTTGCAAATTGACCTGGAAAGTAAGAAACATCTCAGAAGTAAGGATATTTTTCAAAATAAGTTTTCAGAAGATGATTGGACAAAGAGTCGTTTGTTTTTATGTAGAAGTACACTATAAAAATTGTTTGCTGAAATTTACTACAATACTTGTAGGCAACAGGTTTGGTACTATAACTGTAGTAAATACACACATCAAATAGAATTCAACATGAGTTTTATTTTATATTGTAGTAAAATTCAACATTAACTTTACTCTAGATGTTATAGAGAAATTAAACGTAACTTGTAGAATTTCACTTCAAAAAGTGTAGTAATATATAAAAATTACTATTTTAATAATAGTAAAATTCCACAACTGTTGAGTAATAATAACATCATAAGTAGTAAAATTTAACAAATGTTGTTTGATTGTATTTCAAATGATATAGTAATTTGGGTATAGCATTTGGGAAATAGACAATTAAATTCATTGCACTTCTCTTCTTTATGCATGGGCATTTCTTTGAAATGGTCAACCGCGGCTGAAAAATTAAATGTTACTAAAAATTTGTTCTAATCGCCAATAATGGACCAAAAATATTTAAATTTTATCATATGAGAGTATTGAGAGTTGATCTTAATTTGCATACAAAACAAAAAGTGGAAACAAAAACAAGTGTCTCTTAAACTAAGTTTTTACTAAATTTAATGAGTTCCCTTTATGTAATTCCATGAAATGAAAATAAAAATAATATTGTATTGTAGCTTGCAATAAACTTACCAACAACAACTAAATGTATGAAAATAAAAAGAGAGCATTCGGAGGTCTAATAATGGTAATTTTTATATATGTTTTTGATTCTGTTCCAATGTCGCGTACATGTACCGAAAACATAATTTATTAATGCCATAAGTCTATATGTAAGCGAAAGTGAATAAAAGCCGGTACCTTAAGCAAGATTATTATCGTGCTTATTATTATAAAAATATTAATTTTAAAGAACATACATAAAAAAATTATAGGCGCTAACACTTTGTCGCGTACGTAATCGTGTGTAAGAAAAAACATCGAATTGAATTTTAAGGGGCTGATCATAAAATGTTTTTGGCCAATTTTTGACCCTCCCCCCTATGTTACATTTCGTTCCAAAGTCTTGAACCCCCTTCCCCCAAGACGTAACGTCACAATTTTACTTTTTTAAATTTTCGGGTTTTTTTATAAATTATCAGTTTGTTATGAAAAAGGCATAGAACACGTAATTTTTTTGTAAGTTTTATTATTATGGAAGTTCCATGGAAATTTCATGTTCTATTTCACATGGTCAAAATTTCATGAAAATTATTATCTAGTATTATTAACTACAACTTAACTAGTCTTGTCAATCTAAACCTAAAAAATAAAAATAAGACTTGTGCATTCTTTGTAGACTTCTCCGGCGCATTTGACTTGATTCCACGTAACTCTTTATTTTACAAATTGAATAGTATGGGATTGTCCACGAAAATGGTAACTATTTTGCAACTGCTGTATAAGAAGACACTAAGTCAAGTTTGGGACGGTAGCTTATTGTCTGATGCGTTTTCTGTTAACCAATGTGTTAAACAGGGCTGCCTGCTAAGCCCAGTTCTTTTTGCGCTGTATTTGAATGATCTGCTTAATGTTTTGCCGTATGGAATACTTATTGCTAATACAGTAGTAAAAGTTCTACTATACGCTGATGACTTGGTTATTCTTGCCAATTCTGAAACTGAACTGCAATCAATTACTGTATTTCAGGGAAAGTAAGTTCTATTATTCGAAGATAGATCAATATGCTTCTATCAATATGATAGATAGAATAAGTATGCTTCACAAATTAGAAGAACTTTAAGCTGCTTTCATATCATTTGTATTCTCGTACCGCAATTCAGGGTAATTTACTAATAGCATTCGTGAAACAAGTAGAAAATTAAGAGCTTAGTGGATCACAGCAAGAATCACGAAAAAAGGCTACTGATGAGTTGGTGTAGCGGCCAACGAAACAGCTGTCTAGTCTGCTATGTGATTGATCTCTATATAGGGTATTGTTGTTGTTAGTTGTTTTTCCTTCAGTTGTTTTCTTCGGAAAGCAACATTGACCTTGAGCTCGATAAAATATAACCTTTAATAATTGAAAAATTATTGGAGTTATATAAACACATAACTTAAAACTTATGAAAGAAGGTCGTAATTAATTTACAAATAAATTCTATGGCAGAGCCCGGCCGTTGAAAATATGATTGTTTGTGTGTGTTTACGCACAATAAATTAAAAAATCTACGTTTTCAAAAAAAAAACAAATCTTCATGTCGTCATAGTTTAATATCAGCTAACTGCTGAAGCTAAGATCGACTGTGAAATAGAAGAGCAACAACGACTAGCACAACAAAATCTTTGAGTATTTAGAAAAGCTTTGATCTATGTTCGAATAATAGAACTTACTTTCCCTGAAATTATGCTTCACAAATTAGAATAACTTTAAGCTGCTTTTATATCATTTGTATTCTCGTACTGCATTTCAGGGTAATTTACTAATTGCATTCGTGAAACAAGTAGAAAATTAAGAGCTTAGTGGATCACAGCAAGAATCACAAAAAAAGGATACTGATGAGTTGGTGTAGCGGCCAACGAAACAGCTGTCTAGTCTGCTATGTAATTGATACTCTATATAGGGTATTGTTGTTGTTAGTTGTTTTCCCTTCAGTTGCTTTCTTCGGAAAGCAACATTAACCTTGAGCTCGATAAAATATAACCTTTAATAATTGAAAAATTATTGGAGTCATATAAACACATAACTTAAAACTTATGAAAGAAGGTCGTAATTAATTTACAAATAAAGTTTAATATAAAACTATTTTCATCTACATTCAAGTTTAAATAGGAGAAATATTACATAATCGTATGCTTCTTGCGACTTGTTCGTTAAATGCATAATTAGTTGCAGGTGTAGATTCATAAAATAAACGGTTAGTTCTTAAATTTCTTGGTGGAACATACATTTTAAAAAGTTCAGAAAAACCATTTTTCGACCAATTAGTTTGTAGACAAACATAATGGAAAAAAACTATCTTCTATCCTCTTGCTTGCAAACCAAGTAGCTTGTGCCTCGCTACGTAGGGAAGCATTTTATCTGACCAGTGAATTTTATAAAAAGTATATATAATAAAAATTAATTAATTAATAAATTAAAATTAATTAATAAAAACTCTTTGACGATTTGACGTAACATTATAATAAGGATTACATATAATTTCGCAGTAATCTAATCTATTTTCTTTTCAGTAAATGTTTGGTAGTGTTTCGTAAATGATTTTGTTTTATTAAAAATGGATGGTGTTGGCTAAAGATAATAATGAAATGATTAAGGCAAGGAAAGAGCAACATATTAAATTTGTTTTTACTACTTACTTACTTACTTAGGTGCGCGCCTTCTCCAATCGGATACACCAAGTGTGGTTTGGGCTTCCTTAGCCTGGTCCATCCATCGGAGGCATGGTCTCCCTCGTCGTCGTTGACCAGCGACCCTCGCCTCGAGCACTTTTTTCGCTGGAGCTTCGTCGTCCATACGATGGACATGACCCAGCCAGCGTAGTCGCTGCACAGTTATACGCCGAACTACGTCAATGTCTTCGTAGAGCTCATACAGCTCGTGGTTCATTCGGATGCGATAGTCATCGCCGACTCGAACAGGACCGAAGATTTTGCGAAGAACTTTTCTCTCGAACACCCCCAGAGCGGCTGCGTCAGTTTGCGAAACTACCCATGCCTCAGCGCCATAAAGCATCACAGGTAGATCGAGCGTCTTGTAGAGTGTTAGTTTTGTCGATCGAGAGAGGGCTCTGGAACTTAGTTGCTTACTAAGCCCGTAGTAGCACTTATTAGCAATAACTATTCTTTGCTTTTTCTCTAGGCTGATTTCGTTGTTGGAATTAATGGCGGTGCCAAGGTATACAAACTCCTTGACTACTTCAAAGTTATAGCTGCCGGATGAAACGTGGGAGTCTAAACGCCGCGCTCCCTTGTTTGTAGACAGCATATACCTTGCTTTACACTCATTTATCGTCAAACCCACTTTGGCTGATTACTTTTCGATAGCGGCGAAAGCAGCGGCAACATCTCTCTTGGTTCTGCCGACAATATCAATATCATCAGCGTACGCAAGTAGCTGGACGCCTTTGTAGAAAATGGTGCCATTACGATGCACACCAGCCTTTCGTACGATCCCCTCCATGATGATGTTAAAGAGATGGCAAGACAGTGGATCGCCTTGCCTGAAACCTTTTTCGGTATTGAACGTTTCGGAGAGGTCATTACCTACCTTGACGAAGCTGCGTGTGTTGCTCAACGTCATTCTGCAAAGTCTTATCAACTTTGCAGGTACACCGAACTCAGACATTGTTGCAATCAGACATTGTTGCATAGGCAATCCCTTCTCGGGCTATCGAACGCAGCTTTAAAATCGACAAAGAGATGGTGTGTGTCAATTTGATTTTCGTGGGTTTTCTCCAGGATTTGTCGTAGCGTGAAAATCTGGTCTATGGTGGACTTACCAGGTCGAAAGCCACACTGATAAGGTCCAATCAGTGTTTTTGTAATCGGCTTTAGTCTTTCACACAGTACGCTTGAGAGAACCTTATATGCGATGGAAATAAAGACACCAACCTTATAACTTGGAAAATTAAGCTATCTTAATTTGCTTGGAAAACCAAAATCATTGATATTTTGGTAAGGCAAATAACGTAACTTAAGAAATTTAAAATGAAACGTCCATTTCGAAAACGAAAGAATCAATCGACATTGCAAAAGTTTTCATAAGTATTCATTTCATAAACTTAATCACCCAGAGAACTCTGACAATAATTTAACAATAATAATTTTATTATTTTATTTATATTTTTATTTGCCTTTTAATTAAAGTCACTGTAATTATTTCGACAAATCACGTCGGGGTCACCAAATGTTGAGGCCTATAAGAGTTTTTATCTGCATATAAACGAGCACACGAGAAACACTTTTAACTTATATTTTGTTTAGCATATTCTGATGCATTTATTGACAAATATTATAGTTCAATGTGTATCAATTACATATTAATTGTATTTTGTCCAAAACGAAACTCAATATTAATTTAATAAACCCGTGTTGTTGTTGCTGTTGCCAAAAGAAGAACCGATATACGAACGATAGACAAAATTGACCGGCTACTGCGGTTGTAAAAAACGGACTGAACTTAGGGAGCGTAAAATGACATATGTACGTGCGTACTTATGTACGGTTTTGCAAAATAATTAATAATGTGTATGAGCAACAGAAACCACAACAGGGCAAATGAAAAATTGAAAAATTATATAAAATGAGATGAGGTTAATTGAGACTAAAATCGTATGCAATGTGACGAAGCTTAACATGCTCCGCCCGTTGGAAGGTTCTGCTTTCAAAACTCAATATTCCACTGGAAGTAAGCATAATTTGGATACGGCTCGCTTAACAACACCATTAGCTGTACGGATAGTAGCCACTCGAACTGCACCATCATCTGCTATTGATACGCCAGTTACTCTGCCCAAGGGCCATTTGAGAGAATGTAGCGTCTCATCGTTTATAAACACCAAGTCGTTAATTTTCAGGCTGGGGAAGTTCTGCAGCCATTTAGAACGTTGTTGAAGCAGGACGTAGATAGTCGCGAGTCCACTTCTTCTAAAGGGTTTGCTGAATGAAACAAACATGTTGCCATCTAGAGAGATGATTTACATTAAGCTGAGCCACATCCGTCTCAGGAATCGCGCTGAATGAAGCACCAATTAAAAAATGTGCTGGCGTCAGAACTTCGAGACTTTCAGGATATTCTGATAGCGGACACAATGGCCGCGAATTCAATGCACTGGAGACTTCACAAACTAAAGTTCTGAGTTCATCGAAAGTCAAAGTTGAAAATCCAATGGCACGTCGCAAGTGATGCTTTGCTGATTTAATTGTTGCCTCCCAGAGAACACCAAAGTGGGGTGATAAAACGCCATTTGATGTCGTCCTCATGACACTGCTGCTGCACTGCGCTGATGTGAGAATCGCTCAAAACCAGTTGCTTTAATTCTTTAAGCTGGTTATTTACGCCAACAAAATTGGTAGCGTTGTCGGACCATATAGAATTTGGTCGCCCACGAGTAGAAGTAAACCGTTTCAATGCGGCTAGGAATGAAGCTGTTGATAAATCTGCGACCAACTCCAAGTGCGATGCCTTGGTCGCAAAACAAATGAAAACACAAATATAACATTTGTTAGCTGGTCGGCTCCGAATTTCAGGCCAACAGAAAAATGGACCACAATAGTCGATGCCAGTAACAAGAAATGCTCTGCTGGGGCGAATTCTTTCCGCACGTAAGTTACCCAAAATGTGCTGTACTACAACTGGACGCATTCGAAAACACCGTAAACATTTTTTGATGATTGGTCCAATTTGCTTTCTTCCACCAATTGGCGAATATTTTGAGCGAATATTTGCACATAATGCTTGAGGACCAGCATGAGACAACTTCTGATGATAATGCACGACCATTGCAGCTACTAGAGGATGACCCTTTGGAACTATGATAGGATGCTTTGCGTCATACTCCAACAGTGATTTCTGCAACCTGCCATTAACTCTCATCAAACCAAAATTTACCACGAAAGGATTAAGTGACATTAATGGACTGGATTTATCCAAGGACCTTTGTGCTTTCAAAGATTCATATTCACGTGCAAAACTGGCTCGTTGAACCATACGCCAAAGAATTTTATCTCCACTATGCAATTCCTCTAACGTTAGAGGGCCTTGGTGACGATTTTCTCGCTTGCTGTAAAACCGATACACATAGGCGAAAACTCGCTGCATTTTGACAAACGAAGTGAGGTACTTCGATGTGAGTGATAAATCTTGACATCTGGAAATGGTGATAAGTACAGCCTTTCGACGCTCAGGGAGAAACTGCTGAACAATTGGGCATAAGGGCCAAATTGCTCGGCTGCATTTCAAAAATAGAGGACCGCTCCTCCACAGCTCTGAAGTACTCAATTCAGAAGGCGAGGTACCACGCGAAAAAATGTCGGCCGGATTTGACTCGGTCGAAACATATCCCCACGTCATGCCCCGAGTCAGAGTTTGAATTTTGCTAACTCTATTAGCTACGAAAACGTTGTAATTTGAAGATTCGTCTCTCAACAAGGACAGTACGATTGTTGAATCGGACCAGCAGAATATTTGGCCTAATGATGTGTCTTAAACATTTATGGAATTTAATAGATCAGCCAATAAGAGTGCTGCTGATAATTCTAATTTCGGAATGGTCAGAGTCTTAAGGGGTGAGACTCGTGACTTTGAGCACAGCAACGATGTACTAATATCCCCACTGCGGGAAAGCGAACGAATATAGATGCAAGCGCCATACGCATTAAGACTTGCGTCACAAAAGGCGTGCACTTCCAGACTGGCCCCGGGCTCTATGACTAGTCTAGGAAAAACGCAATGGTTTACCAGCCCGAAAGATGCGACGATGGTTTTCCAAGATGATTGAACATGCTGAGGTAAACTTTCATCCCAACTTAATTTTTCCTTCCATATAAGTTGCAAAAGGATTTTTGCCTTAGCAATTACAGGCTCAATCAGTCCTAATGGGTCATATAAACGAGCGATAAATGAAAGAATGGATCTCTTGTTAATTTTGCTTGGAATCGTAAACGAATCGAAAACGAAAATGAAATTGTCAGATACAGGGTTCCAAACCAATCCAAGTGTTTTTGTAATACCACTGCCATCTTGAAATGTTAACAAAGATTCCCTGTCTTCAGCTGCTATTCCATCAAGGACTTCATTGTGACTTGAGCACCACTTACGCAGATAAAATTTTCTTCGAGAAAGCATATCAGTAGTCTGACGAAGAATTTCTTGAGCTTCGCTAATCGTGTCGGCACCGGTGATCAAATCATCGACATAAAAATTTTTAAGAGCAACGTTTGATGCGATTGGATATGCTAAAGATTCTTCAATAGCTAGCTGATGTAGCGAGCGGATTGCTAGAAACGAAGCACATTTAGTTCCATAGGTGACAGTATCCAATTTAAAGGGCTTTTAATGATTCGCTTGGACTACTTCGCCACAAAATCAGTTGTAGAAAATTATCTGGATGTGAGACTCGAACGCATCGGTACATCTTGTAATGTCACCAGTAAAGGCTATGTTAAAAAATCGAAAATTTATCAAAATTGAAAATAATGTAGGCTGAATTGTTGGACCAGTCAACAGCAAATTATTTAAAGGTTGCCCAGATGGAGCACTTGCAGAGCCGTCGAATACAACTCTAAGCTTTGTAGTGCTGCTATTCGCTTTCAAGACACAGTGATGTGGTAAATAGTAAGTTGGAACGCCAGAAGGAATAAACGAAGTTACTTCCGAAATGTGATTTAATGATAAATATTCGTCGATGAATGCTGAATATTGAGAAACATTTTATGATTGTCACAAACATAATTCACTACAATCATTTTGTATGTTTGTAATTCTGCGTGTATTTCATTACTTTATAAAAAAAACTTGTTTGACTTTTAAAATCATTCTGTATTTTCTTCTTTTTCTCTCCTTTAACTTGCTTATTTTGTCCTCGAGCAGACCAAGTCTTGAACGCCAAATTGTATGATATGTGCTGCATGCATTCGAAGCATCGAATCCATGCATGTAATGATGGTACCCCAAATAAATAAAATACTTCTAGTGAATTGTTTGTAAAATCTGTATCTAAGTTATTCATGTCCTTGGGCATATATAACATTTCTTGAAACATTTATTTTCCGTGAAACCATTGGAAATTGTTTGTATCAATCATTGTTAATTGCAGAATATAACGTATTTGTACGCTATCTATTTCAAAAGAAACCAGGGTCTGTATTTCTTCGTTTATATTATTAATACAAATTTTAGTTAAGTTTGCGTTTTATTTTTTCAAATTGAAAACTAATGGGCCGACAATATCGAGAAGATGAGGGTACAGGGTTTTCCCATATCAGTTTTCCTGTATTTTCGTCGTATATTTTTATCGGAACAAAACAGCTCGTGGCAAAAGACGAATCATCCATATCAAAATCAGCGGAAAGCTGTTTGTATCTAGATTGACTAGAGGCCCCATCACATCCCCAATTTTGATACAAGAGTATGCTTTGTACTTGATTTTTTATGTCTATCAACTGTTTCAAGTATCCGGGAAACTGTTGTGTCAAGTATACTCTGCAATTCTATTTTGACCTCAATATCCGTAATGTTTATTGTGTTTGAACTTGGATAGCATTCTTCCTTTGCTTTTTGAATGGAATTGTAACTTCGAATTAGATCATTTTGATAGCTATGTACCAACGAACGCATGAGTAGATATTTCTTCCTTGTTAACTGAGCATTAACGTATAATCCAAGTGCATCGTTACAACAATAGGCATCAATTTACAAGACTCTGTTGGGGCTATTAATTTCACGCAAAAACGCCTTATTTCTTTGGAGTATTCCGGATTATCGTTAATAAATCGGTACACATAGCGTGCGTCATCATCTTTAAGAATTTTTTCCGCTGCATACTTGACGTGTTCGCCGGAACAATTTCTCAATGTTTCGGTTCGCCTTCTCTTTGGCTATCTGATAAGTCGTCAAACGGTTTAGCAGCTATTTGCAGAGGCCTTAATGGCGAACTTAATGTTTGTTCGAATAAAATTTCTTCTGCTAAGTTAAAATCCAAGTCTAGCCAATCTTTTATGCTTTCTTTTGTCGCTCATAGATCTATAATAGAAAGTCCTAATTCCGAATCAAGCTTTAAAAAATATTTACTTACATGAAAATATTGGTATGATCTACTATCTATTGGTTACGCTGTAATAGGCAAACTTTGTGAGAAATGCTAAAAAATAACCCGAGAAATACAATTTTCATAGTGAAATTCTCAAAAGGCGCTGGATGGCGCTCGCTAATTTTTTTTAAACACTTCTTACTATCATTATTTGTAATCTAAGGTTGTTTGTTCCTGGCCAACCCTGGCAATTTTTTTATTTTTCAAATTTATAAATTTTTTTTCTAGTTTTGAATTTTTATTCCTCATCACAATAACGGGATAGCAAAAAATATAAAACAAAATATCTGGTTTAAAAGTTTAGAGTATAAAAAAAAAAACGAAATGGCCATTTCAGCCCTTGAAAGGACTTTGGCCGAGCTTCTTATGATCAACTGTGTTGTGTGTGTTGTGGAATGTTTGAACACAAATGATCGAGAACTGGACCTACATGTTTTACGCAGTCTCCGAACGGCTTATGTTTTCAAGAAGCTTTTCATGGCAGTTTTTACTGTCTGAGGTTTGCCATTGTCTGCAGAGAGGTGACGGCCGAACAGAATAATTAATTCAATTGAAAAAAATTTTCTGTGTCAGATGGATTCGAACCTGGGTTCTCTGGCGTAAGAGTCACACTCTACCCACTACGCCACGGTTTAGAGAATACCCTTTCATAAAATATAAAGATCTGTTCAATCAAGTAGTTTAACAAAATGTTATAGAACTTTATACATAAATATTTTTATTTTATATTACAAAATATCAACTTTGAGGCTTTACAAAAACAAAAGTACGCACTTAAAAATAAAAAAACCGAATTCAAATAGCCCAAATAGATTCCTATCAAAATGTATCAAAATATTATAATAATTTGAAAGTTACACTTTTTTCTGAATGTCCAACTACTATGTATGGGGTCACCCCACTGTGGCAAAGGCTCAAAGTGTGACATAAAAACGATTTCTAATTGCAATCAACCACCAAGTACACATTTAATACTTGGAATTGACATCAAGTTTTTTCAATATTTTTGATTTATAAAAAATGCTGCCACGCGGAAGTAAATATTTAAAAAAAAAATGCTTACAATTTGAGAGTAAAAGTAGGCATGTACGATTTTGTAGACCTTAAAAAACTCGATGCCTAAGAGATTTTATTATTATGATGAAAACGTCACATACAAAGACAAAATGTGTTTTCTTAAAATTAAATACTGCTTTAAACGCATAGAAACATTTAACACCAATGTTTCGTAATACCCTCATAGAACACAACGAAATTTTTTAGAAAAAATGGATATAGGTCCCCTGAATAAAAATTAACTGCCTACGCAGTATTTTTTTTTTTTAAGTTTAATCTAAAGCTTCATGAAACATAAGCAATAATAATAATTAATTATCATACTAATCGGTCAAATTCATAAAATCGTCACTCCTACGCACTTATTATAAACATAAGCAATAATAATAATTAATTATCATACTAATCGGTCAAATTCATAAAATCGTCCCTCCTACGCGCCAAACTCTTTCAAAAAGTGCGACATTCTCACAAATTTGAAAAATTTTTTGCTAAAAATTGTTCAAAATATGGTGCTGATAAATAGAATTCAGTATTTATTCATCATTTTTGTATTTTTTTTCACATACTCTATATATACTCCAGCAGAAAAAAATTGTTAGAATGATATTCAGCGTATACGCTTTTGTAGAGATCAATATTTGAAGCGTCGACGCAATAACATATAAAAAATCGTTTTTTTGCATACAGGCAAATTTCTTTAAGCTCTAACACTAAAAAATTGGAAATCGGAATGAAATGGCTCTAAATGCGCCACTAAAAACCTTTTTGTCAATTCCTGAAAACATATAATTTGTCGCTTACGTTATTCGCGTCGACGCTTTATTTATCAAATAACTACGAAAAAGTGACTGTTTGAGATATGCGAACTAGGGCATGGCGTTCAGTGCCGCGAGTTCATACAACAGGTGGCCAAAAATATAAAGCGTCGTAGAGAGTTTAAATTTGGTACGGATGAGTTTATTGCTTATATAAAAAAAAAAATTATTTTTGGCTAAAATCAGATAAAGGACATGCCATCCTGCCATATGTCCCTAAACGAAAAATCGGTATAAAATACGCAATAATAAACTAATTACAAAAAAATTCGACAAAGATGTTTGTGACATCAACAGAAACCAATGTGTGAGATTATATTAAAATCAGGCAAAGAATGCGCCCACCGCTCATATATCCTGAAATGAAAATTTCTTGTAGAATCCGTAAAAAGCAATTAATAACAAAAAAATTTGGCACAGATGTTTGTCGCAGCGAAAAAAGATGCAGCGAAAATCACTTCGTAAAAAATTTTTTGAAATCGGTCCAAGGACTCGCCTACCGTACTTATAAAAACATATTTGAATTTATTACCTTCACTTTTCTTAAGCAATTCCTATATGTATTTGTGTATGGTAGGTATATATAGGGTCCGCAAAATAACTTTTTTTTTTGAAAATGCAAAAAAAAATTACTGAATATTTTCTCAAATTTCTTTTTATATTTGAATGTACAATCCATCCGGTTAATAATGGAAAATAATTTCATTCAAATGGCTGCCTCGGCTGGCCATGCAGTAGCCTACACGATTGGTCCAATTTTTAAGCACATTATCGATTGTGTGCAGCTTCAGTATTTTCAGTATTTCTCTAATGGCTTCACGAATATTGTCCTTTAACGCGTCAATTGTCTCTGGCTTGTCGGCGTAACACTTATCTTTGAGGGCACCCCACAAATAATAGCCCATCGGTGTCAAATCGCAGCTCCGAGGTGGCCAAACGGCATCAGCTCTGCGGCTGATAATGCGATCTTCAAAAACAGGGCGCAAAACATCGAGTGTAGCTTCGGCTGTGTGGCACGTAGCGCCGTCCTGTTGAAACCAAATGTTGCCAATATGCTCCTCTTCAATTTTTGTGAACAAAAATTCGTTCAACATGGCCCGATAACGATGGCCATTGACTGTAACGGCCACTCCTTGCTCATTTTCGAAGAAAAATGGCCCAATTATGCCTCTGGACCAAAATCCGCACCAAACAGTGACTCGTTTTGGGTGCATCAGCTTTTCAACATACATACCCGCTTACATACACGCCAAGATCAAAATGAGCTTCATCTGAAAAGATGATTTTTTTGGAAAAATCGGCATCTTCTGTAAGACGATCGCTGGATATTTCCCAGCGTTGTTCAAGCGTATACACAACCATATTCGTTCAGCGGAAGGATAAAACTAATTATCTGTAAAATCAGACATGTGCTAAGTGTTACCATTCACGAAATAAGCAATCGTTGAAAAAAAAAACGTTAGATGTCGAACCCTTTAATACAGAAAAAAATCAAAAATACTGTTCGACGAAATATGAGCCACCTGACACGCCTATTTTAAGTTACCTGTAACACCCACATTAAGAAATCTTACCATTTGCATAATAATAAGCTTATCCTTTTTTGCCTTTTGAAAACTATTGTCATTAATTAAAATAAACAAAATATTTAGATTAACTTAATTCATCAAATACAATTCATAACATTTTGATAACATATTTAATCTATATTGAAATATAAAAAATTACTTCACTTACTTCAATTTTAATTTATACAGTTAATTTGATAATGAATCAGATGAAACGAATTCAGTGAAATCAATTTGTGATAGTATATTTTTTTCCATATTTTCATCTTCAAGTTCTGGCTCTGTTTCTATTTCAAGAAAAAGATATATCGGCAATTCGATATCAACGCCCACGTTTCTGACATCACTATTTTTGAAAATTTTTAAACTCTCTGGGTTGATAGTTCTCCTGAAACGTATTATATCTGCATACTTCTTTTTTTTATTTTTATTTCTTTTTAAAAGATATACACTGTAAAAAATTGGAAAATTTCTCCAAAAATACAATTAGTGCATGTATTCAAACAGCTGTAACTTCGAAACTGTAAGTCGAACATTAAAAAACTTGCATATATCATATATAAGAGACCTTGAATGGGTCTTTCTTGTGGTGTCCTTTTTTTGGACTGTTTTTATGAAATTTTTTTAGACTGAAATTATTTGTCGCGTTTTTTGTAATGTTCGCAGTAAATTTTTCACCTTTTGAACATAGTATCGTTATAATACATTAATTCTTAAGGCTCACACAAAATTTTAGCTTGTGATACCAACGAGTGCTATTTTTAACGGATTTTTAAAAAAATGCCTACAAAAGATTTCCTACTTTTATACCGAAAATTCCATATCTTTAAATATAAAATTCTTCTGTACATTGTTTTGTCACTGAACTCCTCCTGAATGGCTGGACCGAAAAAATTTTATAAAACAGACCAAAAAAAGGGCACCACAAGAAAGAATCATTCAAGCTCTCTTAAATATATGCAAGCTTTTTTCTGTACGACTTACGGTTTCGAAGTTATAACTGTTTGAATACATGCACTAATTGAATTTTTGAAGATATTTTCTAATTTTTTACAGTGTGCTTGCGGAGGGACTTCAGCTGATGTTTCTGAAACAATAGTCGGGAGCGGTAACAATTCATCTCTATATTTTTTTTTTAAGCGCATAGTAGCTTGGGAAAAAATTTATGTGATCGCTATTAGCTACTGAACAAAGTTAATTGTACATTCTCACAGAAAGCCGAAGATCGTAGAACAAAGCAAGTGTCTGGCTGTTTGACAAACACTTACATATTGCTTTCATTTGTTTTCTGATTTATAATATTGGCAGCACGTTGTATTTCTTCAGGTGGGGTGTTATAGATGAGATCGTTTACTCTTCGCCGTTTTGTCCTCTCAGAGGCATTATCAAACTGAAGTCTAGGTCTTCCTTTACTAGTGTTTGGTCCCTAAAATGCACTGTTTCCAACTTTTGAATTCTAAAATCCATCAAAAAGCAAACGAAAAAATTGCATGTATTCCTCAAAAATGCACCAGATTTTAGACTTTCAAAAATTTTACAACAACAATTATACACCAAGCAGTATGTTGCAAAATATTGCATACATTTGTGGAAAATTACAAACACCAAATTATATTCAAAATTAAATTTTATTATGATTGCCAATTATTTTTAAGAAATAATTCTTTTCAAAGGATTCTCTTAAAATACTTAAATAAAACTTATTAAACGAAAATTAGGCCTAAAATGACTTTTCAAGGTTTCGTACATTTGTAAATTTAATTATGTTCTGAATTGGTTGTTGTTCAAATTTTGTAAGAGTATTTTTCACAGGTTTGTGCAAGCCTTAAAAAAATTATATAAGTTTTCATTCATAAAATTATTTATTTTACCTTTCCTAAATATGATGCCATCCCAGGTAGATAAAGCAGCAAAAAATATTGAAATAGGTGATAAATATACCAATGTCGATTAATACCGGAAAATTTATTTTTTTATCGAATACTGTTGGTATTCTGTTGGTGCTTTTTAGAAAACAATTAAATAGTACTTAAGTTCATGTTTTTACACTCAGGCACATTTGGTGCCACTGAAATTAAAAAAAATACCAAAAAATACACCAGGCACCAAACCTCATTTTTCTTGCGTCGAAATTTTCAAAATGAACCAAATGTGGTGGAAAAAGCACCAAGTTGGCAACAGTGCTAAAATGTTCAATAAATCAATTACCGGTTATTAAAATCAGTCGGTTTATGAAAACCCTAAAAACGTTCATATGTAAACATTTCTACGGATTTTTTAATAAAAAAAAGATTACGGATTTAATACGGATTTTTGTAATATACGGTTTTTTTGCAGATTTTTCTTGTTTTTTTATTTAAACATTTATTCAAACACTTTAATGCCATATTTTACAAATTACGTTTTTTATTTTGCCATAAGTAACACTTATTTTAAGCGCATGAGTCATCAAATGTGCACCACATGCATGCATGCCAGATGCAAGTAGCAACACTGATAGCGTTTCTTGTCAATGATACAGCAACACCGTAATTATACCGTTCTGTTTTTCTTACTTGCTCTCTGACGGTAGTTCGTTGTTGTACACTTATACAATAACGGCTAAGTAACTTGTCGCCAAAGCTTGACAAGAAAATTGTGATTATTTAAATAAAACAATGATGACCAGCTCCGACTCTGTTCGAAAAAACTACAAAATAAGTAAAAAAGCAAGTTAATTCAGAATTATATACACTCATTAAAAATCGTATTATAAGGTCATTGCAGCAATATAAAGAACGCTGCCTTAAAAAGGCTGAGACAACTAGAATCTATTCATCCAGTAAATCTCATAAAGACCAGGGGCATTGCTCTGTAATGCGATTCGAAAGTCAATTTGCTCGCATTCGAATAAATGGTACTCCATAAACTGAGTTTCGCATTTACACACATGCGAATGAGTTAGAGAGTGGTATGTCACTTTCAGAATGCATTTAACTCTCGGATAGCATTGCTTTTCGACGCGCATTACAGAGGAGTAAGGCCTCAGAAATATTTCCAAAGTTGCTCATTGCTTTGGCTATGATGTCGAAACAGTTCATAGTGAATTCAAGGCCTAAACACGTACGTTCAAAGATGAAATAGAACTCGACGAAACATTTTGGAAAGCAGTTCGCAGTTTATCAAATTACATCATTGTTTTTCCGCACTCATCAGTAAACTGCGAAAGAGTCTTTAGTTCCATCAACTTAAACAAAACTAATTGTAAGAAACAGCCTTATCACAGATACTTAAACTGTTATTTTACTCGGTAAGATTTTGAGTGGTAAGATATTCGAGGTGGAGTTTGACAATTTGGCAAATAAAATGAACAGCGACATGTATATGTAAATGATTTTCAACACAACACAGTCCTTTGTGTTAATATTAGGGGGAAAAATCTGAGATTGTTTTAAAATTTTTATACAAACAGAGAAGACACGCTCCTCTAACTTAACAAATTGACTCGCAGGTAGCCTTATACTTTTTTCGACAATATTTTCAATAAAGCAATTAAAAAAGTATATGGATTACTACGGATTTTTTATTTCCAAAAAATTACAAAAGATACGAAATTTTTCGAAAAATATCTGGCACACTGACATTGACTATGTTTTTTGCTAAGCGAAAATCAAGCATCAAAAGAAAGCTTAGAAAAAAAAGACAAACACAAAAATAACTATGACAGTTTCGAAATACTGCCAAGATTGCCGCCAGTTAAAATTTGGAACAATGTAGGGTACTCTCATATAGAGTACCAACGCAACCACTATTGCCACTAATTTTTATTAATTTTCAAACGAAAAGTAAACGCGAATCCTTTTACAACTCTTACTTTTAACAACTAAAAAACCAAAGATATTAAAAAGGTATAAAAGGAAAAGTGGTATATATTGAACGCCGTGATTGTGATATTAATAGCGTAAGAGCGATATATTTACAGAAGCGTATTTAACAACAACAAAAATTTAAGGGATTTTACATACGTAACTTACGTCATAAAATCGTGGTGTAAGCAGTGCGTTATATTATTTGCGTATTATATGAAGGTTTTGCTTAATAAATGTGAAAAATATCATTTGAAAAAAAAAACTCACAAACTACCAAGTCAATTAGAAAATACCACACTGAATTACCACGCTAATTAAAAAATACCACACTGAATTAAAAAATACAATGGAAATTCCAAAAAAAAAAACATTCCCAAGGGCAATTACAAATAACCACGAATGGGGTTTTTTTCACATAACTGGCAAACTTGAATGCTTTTAAGGTAGCCGCAAGAGAGAGAGAGAGAGAGAGAGAGAGAGAGAGAGAGAGAGAGAGAGAGAGAGAGAGAGAGCTTAGATTCCCATTAGTCGAAGCTCGTAGAAAATAAGAAAACAAAATCAAAACAAACTAAAAAGAACTGATATAGAGCACAAGCAGGAGCAACAATAACAACAACAACACAACTATTCTAAAATTTAAAATATTTACATCATCATGTTGTTGTTGTTTGTGAGAAGTTGTTGGTGCATAATTTGTTAATTTAGGCGTAAAAAAAGAATAAAACAATCGGATGTTTTGTTTTCAAATATTAACCTCCTTTGGTTTTCCCAATGAGTTTCAAACGATTTTTGCAAAAATTTTACATCTTTGTAGAGCTCATAGAAATACAGTTCCACATCGTTTAGAATTTTATACTTATTATCAAACGTTTTAATGTTAAAGTTTTATTGGTTAATATTTATTTAATGGTATTATATAATTTTTCTTCATCACTCAACAACTTATGGCACTTGCTTTTCTACTTCTTTGTTTTTACTTTGCTTTTTATAAGTCAAAATCATTGCTGTTTTTAAACTTCTCCTTCGTAATCTTCTTATTATAAAAATATTAGCTATAATCTGAAGAGCTGCCAAACCCTAAAAAAATATCATTTTTAATATTCTATATTAGTTTTTTAAATTCAATTAACATGTATAAAGTTTTTAGAATATGCATATGTGCACATATTTATTTGTTACGAAAAGTTAAAACAATCTCTAATACACATTTTTGTGCACAATTGGTGCACATTTTCGTGAAAACATGCTCTCGCAAAAAGGTCCTAAAATCCTTAATTTTAATTTTTCCCATCAAAAATTTTTGGAAATATTTTCAAAAGAGATGTTGTTATAAGTACATACTTAAAATTTAAAAAAAAAAAACAAAAATGCTGCTTTTTTTATTGCTTTTGAAACTTTTTAAAAAATTTTTATTTTCCATATAAATATGCTCATTTTAGCCAAAACATGCTCTAGAAAAAATGTCATAAAATCATTCATTTTCACGTTTCCCAGCAAAAACGTGTAGAAATGTGTTCAAAAATGGGGTTTGATTTTATTTGATTTCTTGGAATTTTATTCTTATATAGGAATATTTTTTATAACTTTATTTTTCTCTCTTTTTTCACTACAAATAAAGAAATATATCTCTTTTAAAGTTTTGCGTATGAATTGTAAAGCTTCAACGATATTAGAAAACATTCAGTACTAAACTGTAAAAACTGAAGCTTCGTTAAATTTTCAAGGCAGCATAACTTCCAAAAATAGAAAGATATCGCAAAATCCTATTGGATTCATATAATTTCTATAAATCTTATTTCTAAAATTTCTTTTCAATAAATTTGCATACTTATTTCCAAATTTTCAACTTTTTTGTTTATGGAATGCATTGTATATGGAATGGAAAATTAAATATCAAAACGCTTGAGCATTTCTTTTTTGTGACTTGAATTGAAATTAAAAAACTTTTCGGAAGTCATAAAAACATAATTTTTAATTTTGTACAGATCATCTTAACGCTGCAGTAAATATAATAAAGAAAATAATTGGAAACTTATTGCTAAAATGAGTTTTTTCTTTTTTGATTCAATAAAACGGACTCGCCTTTTGTGTTAGTAAATATTTTGATAAGTTACAAATACAAAATTAGGTTTTAAGAAAAATTTACCTTAACGGATCGTTGTTGGGGTAAACCAAAGCTACTCGATCTCCAGGCTTGAGTGTTATCTGCTCCGGACCTTTGATGAAGGTTTTTGTAGAAAGCACATAAGCAATTTTTTGAGCACGAGAATATAATTTCCCATAAGTAAGAGTAGTAGTTATTTTACCATTCGGATCAAGAACTGTTGCCATTGGAGATTTAAATGAATTCGTACCAAATCGTTGGAGTGCTGCTTCTAAAGATCGCGACATTCCTGCAGCTATAGACAGTTGTTCACCATGAACTGCGCTCATTGTATTGCCTTCAGGCTTAGGCGCATTTGGATCTTTTGGGTTTGCAGCTATTTCTAATTCGATGTCGTTGTCTTCGTAAAATTCCGGAAGCGGACGACGTTTTGGTCTTTTAAGAGTATTAAGCAACTGTTGAATTTTAGCTGAAACTTTCCACCGTCCTGCCGTACCTGTGTCGCCAACATCAGTCTGAGATACGTTTACATACCTAGTTACTCTATCAGCTCCACGTCGAGTATTATTAAACTGTGTAATATCGGGTGCAATAACTGTAAAATTAAATAACATTTATTTATTATTTAACGCAATAGTTTTGAAATAAACTAATTTTACAAATAATTGACATTAGATTAAGAAATTTTTTCACAGATTAACTATTTCTGGTTTCTGCATTATAAATTAAGATTGTTAATCCTAAACTAACCAGTTTCACCTGTCTTAGCGTCAAAAGCAATAAGGCGTTTATCATTTTTTACTTCACAAATACTTTGCTTAATTTTCTGTTTGAATTCAATTAAAGTTTGCATTGAACTTCTCAGAAATATTTTTCACTTTTCTTAAATTTTCATTTGTTAAACATTGGTATTTGAAACCAAACCAGAGGTGTCGTGGCTGTCACTTGGATTGCAAATTTGAAAAAAAAAATTGAATTTCGACGGCGACGAAAAAAAGAAAAAAAAAGAAACTAGCACAACTTGACGAAACCTCAATAAAAAACTAGCCACTTCTTTGTGTGTGCGATACGTGAAAATAACAACAAATTGCACACAGCAGCAAGCAAACAACAACAATTTATGCATATTTTTATACCCCAACAAGTACTGCGTAAGGGGTATATTAACTTTGTCATTCCGTTTGTAACGCCAAGGAGGCGTGGTAGGTATAGAAAAATATATATATTTTTGATCAACATCACCTCCTGAGCCAATTTCCGTGTATCCGTCTGTCTGCCCGTCTGTCGCTACGATTACAGCCGTAATTTCAAAGCTATCGCGATGAAATTCAAAATATAAATGTATTTTTAAAAAAGGAAGATCAAGTTCGAAAATGGGTGAAAACCACGCCTACCTCCTATAAAAAGTGACTTTATTTGACCGTAAGATGTCTTTAAAATCCACAAAAATTAAAGAAGTGCCTTGAAATTTGGCACGTAAGCTTTGATCTTCAATTTAAATAATGGCTATAAAATTTGGAAAAATCGGATGGAAACCACGCCTACCTCCCATACAAAGTGGCTTTATTTTAAAAGTGAACTCTCTAAAAAACTGCTCAAATAAAAGAAATGTCTTGAAGCTTTGCATATGGACTTTGATATATAATATCGACCATCACTATGATATTTGGCGAAGTCAAATGAAAACCACGCCTACCTCCCATACAAATTGGATTTATTTTAAACGTAAAATCTCTTCAAAATCTGCAAAAATTAAAAAAATGTTTTAAAAAATTGCACATAAGCTTTCATATTTAATATAAGCCATCTGTATGATATTTGGCAAAATCGAATGAAAACCACGCCTACCTCCCATACAAATTGGCTTTCTTTTGAAAGTTAAATCTTTTAAAAATCCACAAAAATTAATGAAATGTATTGAAATTTTGCACATCAGCTTTGATAAATAATATGAACCGTCCCTTTGATATATGGCAAAATCGGATCCGAACAACGCCTACCTCCCATACAAAGTGACGTCATCAAAATAGGAAAACATACGTTAATATATAAAACTGAATATCAGTGGGTTTGACGATAAATGAGGGTAAAACAAAGTATATGCTGTCTACAAACAAGGGAGCGCGGCGTTTAGACTCCCACGTTTCATCCGGCAGCTATAACTTTGAAGTAGTCAAGGAGTTCGTTTACCTTGGCACCGCCATTAACACTAACAACGAAATCAGCCTGGAGATAAAGCGAAGAACAATAATTGCTAATAGGTGCTACTACGGGCTCAGTAAGCAACTAAGTTCCAGAGCCCTCTCTCGATCGACAAAACTAACACTCTACAAGACGCTCGTTCTACCTGTGCTGCTTTATGGCGCTGAGGCATGGGTAGTTTCGCAAACTGACGCAGCCGCCCTGGGGGTGTTCGAGAGAAAAGTTCTTCGCAAAATCTTCGGTCCTGTTCGAGTCGGCGATGACTATCGCATCCGAATGAACCACGAGCTGTATGAGCTCTACGGAGACATTGACGTAGTTCGGCGTATAACTGTGCAGCGACTACGCTGGCTGGGTCATGTCCATCGTATGGACGACGAAGCTCCAGCGAAAAAGGTGCTCGAGGCGAGGGTCGCTGGTCAACGACGACGAGGGAGACCATGCCTCCGATGGATGGACCAGGCTGAGGAAGCCCTAACCGCACTTGGTGTATCCGATTGGAGAAGGCGCGCGCAAAGCAGAGGCGCCTGGCGAGAGCTGATGAGGTCGGTCGAAATCCGGACACGGGTTGTCACGGCCATCTAAGTAAGTAAGTAAGAATATCATCGTGTATGTCGTGACTTAACACTTCGAATATACTTCAATATGGCCGCGGGGGGTATTTTAGCTTCCGTACCCTGCCGAAGCTCCATCCTTACTAGTTTTTTCTTGCAGTCACGTCGACGAAGTCAATTCTTCGAATTACAACACCCAGGGAAATATTGAAGTTGTTGTAAGTGAGCTGAAAGAGCTAATTGAGCTATGGTATTTACAACTCTGCTTTAAAATATGTATTACCTTGTCAAACAAAGTTGAAGTTGTTTTTTATATGGTACCCTCTTAATTTTTTCGTATGACGCTGAAATAAATGTAAATAAAATTAAATGTACATGGGACCAAGGGAACCCATGCCGACTTGCATCGATGCATATCAGTACATGGTGATATGGGAAAAAAGTAGAAAAAACCCACATAACTTTTATATAAGTGCAAATATTTAAAAAATTGCTTTAGCTCGTTTTCTATTTAAACTTTCTTTAAAATACGAGGGCCTTTCGGAAAGTTCTTAGCCTCACACAGATATGACGGCATAAACAGCAAAAAGTTAAGTCTGTAGGAAACTTTAATCCATCGTATGAACACATGTAAAATTTCAATTGGATCTGGCAACTCATTCGTATAAGAACAGCTGTTCAAAAACGGTACTTCAGTGATTTGTGTTGCAATGGAAAAATTTGAAATTCGTTGTGTAATTAAATATTTACATAAAAAAGGTTTATCGGGACAAGAAATTCATAATGATATGGTGAATGTATTAGGTGAGAATGCTCCTACATACGCAACAGTAAAAAACTGGATAGCTGAATTTAAACGTGGTCGTTCAAGCATTGAAGATGAGCCTCGAAGTGGTCGTCCAAAAACTGCAACTTCAGCAGAAATCATAGCAAAAGTACATGATATAGTACTAGACAATCGACGAGTGAAAGTGCGGGAAATAAGTGATGCCATAGGCATCTCAAATGATCGAATTCATTTGATTTTGCATGAAGAATTAAAAATGAAAAAATTATTTGCAAGATGGGTGCCGCATTTGCTTACGTTTGATCAAAAACGCATTCGCATGAAAATTGCTCAAGACTGTTTGGATAGATTTTTGCGAAATAAAATGGATTTTAAACGTCGTTTCATAACTGTTGATGAAACATGGATTCATCACTATACACCAGAGCCGAAAGAGCAATCAAAACAGTGGATTGAAGCTAAAGGAAGTGTACCAAAGAAGGCAAAATCAATTCAATCGGCTGGAAAAGTTTTGGCAACGGTTTTTTGGGATTATAAAGGAATTTTATTGATCGACTATCTTCAAAAAGGTAAAACAATTACATCAGAATATTATTGTAACCTTTTGGACCAATTGGATGTGAAAATTCGAGAAAAACGACCTGGTTTGCAACGCAAAAAAGTAATTTTTCATCAAGACAACGCACCAGCACACAAGAGTACTAAAACAATGGCAAAATTCAACGAATTGAAGTACGAATTGCTTGACCATCCACCTTATTCTCCTGATTTAGCTCCCTCTGACTTTTACCTGTTCCCAAATCTAAAAAAATTTCTTGCTGGCAAGCGTTTTACCTCAAATGAAGATGCAATTGCTGCTGTAAACGATTATTTTGCAGAGCTTCAGGAAAATTATTTTAATCAGGGGATAGAATTGCTAGAAAAGCGTTGGACTAAGTGTGTTGAAGTTTCAGGAGATTATATTGAAAAATAAAGATAATTTTAAAAATCTAACTCTTGTTTTTCATTGTTAGGCTAAGAACTTTCCGAACGGCCCTCGTAAGCTATCAAACATGAAAATTGAAGTTAAACTGTTAGAGTTGTGATTTTTACTTTTCGAAAAACACTCTTTTTTGTTTTTACCCATGCAATAACAATAGAGTTCAGCTACTACAGCTATATCGCACTTCCTCAGCATTAACCCATCTAAAGCCACTACCCAGTAATCATTGAAAATATCAATGTTATGGATACCCGTGACCACAAACAAGTTAATGTGGGAAAAATTTACCCACCAATAAATGGGTTGGGCTCAGGGACAACACAAGACGTAACAACTAACCATGCGTATACATAGATCTATTTACACAACTAATTTTAATCTACTTTTGAGTTGACCTTTTGACAAATTAACATCAAAAACGCTACAATTGTTAACAAAGGAATTCATGCGACTTAAAGGAGCAGTAGCCATATAATTTGTTCTACTAAATGGCAAATAAATTAAGTTGTTAGCGTTTCTACTGCTTCTACGGTTAGTGTTAAAATTTATGTGAGAAAGAAGTTCTGGAGAATCGAATACACCTGTTATGAGCTGGTGTAAATATACGATATCTGCCGATTTCCTTCGATCACCAAAAGACTGCATTTTTAATAGTTTTAAACGATCCGCATAAGGAGGAAGGTCTAATATGTCAGTTCCACTTAAGCCCCTTAGAGCAAACTGAACAAAACGTTTTTGGATTCTTTCTATTCGATCAACATGCACATTGTAACTTGGGGACCACACTTGACTTGCATACTCTAAGTGAGGACGCACGATTGCATAATACAACGTTGTAGTTGTAATCATGCTATTAAATTCTTTGGCCCAGCGTTTTACAAAACCAAGCATTGAAGATGCTTTTTTACAAATATTATCAATATGAATGTTAAACGATAGCTTAGAATCCATGCATATACCTAGGTCTTTGACGGTGTCTACACGACTCAAGGCAGTATCTTTAATCTTATAATTAAAAATAAAATTATTCCTTTTTCGCGAAAAGGTCATAGTTTGGCATTTATCTGGATTTAAAAACATATTATTTTTAGAACACCAAATTTCAAAGGATTTTAGATCAGACTGGAGTAGATCTGAATTATCTCTAGAATTAATCGTTCTGTATATTTTCATATCATCGGCAAAAACAAGCAGATGAGAGTGTTCAATGACGTGAGTTACATCATTGATAGCTAAAATAAACAGAAGAGGACCGAGGTGACTACCCTGAGGAACACCTGATCCAGCAAAAAATTCAGAAGACAATGCGCCTCGGAAACGTATTTGATAAGATCGCTCCACCAAATACGATTTAATCCAGTTCACAAAATATTGTGGAAATCCCATTAACTCAAGTTTAAATAAGATTAGATTGTGTGGTAGCTTATCAAATGCCTTACTAAAGTCAGTGTAAACACAATCGACCTGGTTACCTGGAATCAATAGAATTTAAGCAGAATGTTGTAAAATCGAGAAGATTAGACACAGTGGATCTGCCATTCACAAAACCATGCTGACGAGTTGTTATGACTTTGCCACAGTGAATTTTCACCCGATCGTACACCATCCGTTCAAAAAGTTTTGGAATCGATGAGAGCTTAGCGATAGGCCTATAGTTACTGACATCGTTCCTGCAACCCTTTTTAAAAATAGGACTTATAAATGATTTTTTCCAAAAAAGTGGAAAATAACCTTCGTTAATAGATTTATTGAATAATAAAGACAGTGGTTGACTCAAAACGGAACCGCATTGTGTTAACACTGCGGCAGGAACACCGTCAGGTCCAGCACCAAACTCCTCATCGATCGATCTAATATACATTAAAATATCCTCTGGAGTGAAGGATATATGTTCCAAAGATACTCTGGGTTCGGAATTCATATATTCAAAGTACTCTCCATCAGGATTAAAAGAATCTGAACAGAATGATTCTTTAAAAAGATTGGCGAAAAGGCGAATTTTGACGGGATTGTCAGTAAATCCCTCAGGAGTTCTAAATGAAGAAGGAAATCCATCAGATTTCTTCTTTGTGTTTACGAATCCCCAAAATTTCTTTGGATCTGTCAATATTCTCAGCTTAACATTATCTAAATATTCGTGATATAATGTAGCTGAGCGATTTTCAAATTCCAGAAACAAACGTTTGTAAGTTTCTAGGTCGTTTGAGCCTAAGCTACAGATGTATTTCTTCCATGCCCTATTCCTGTTGTTGCGAAGAGTCTTTAAATCCTTTGTGTACCAAGGGTACGTAGAATTCCTCGCAAATTTGAGACTATAAGGTACGGATTGAGAAAACACAGCAAAGAGTTCCATATAAAAAAAATGTATGGAGTCATCAAGGCAATTTCCATTTATATATTCTAAAATTGCATTAAGTTTGCCATTAAGCAACTGATTCAACTTCAAAAAGTCAGCTTTTTTAAAATTGAATTCATAAAGCTTATCTGCTGAATTAGAATTTACTAGATTTGCTCTGTCGGATTCGTACCAAATACTCAATGGTGGATGATATTCATCAACAGTAGTTAGAGCATGAAAGGCCCTCTTAACAACAACATTGTTACTGTCTGTAGTTAAGACCAGGTCAAGAAGTCTTTCAAGACTATTATAAATACAACTCACTTGTTGTAAGTCTGAACATATATTATCAACAAATATATGTTCTTGGCGGGTCTTCGAATTAGATGCACAATAGTACGTATAATCGTCAGAAGAATGCCATTTTAAATCAGGTAGATTAAAATCGCCCAATAATAAAATGTCGTCATTAACGTCAAGTAAATCAATTATGTAATCTATGCACTCCGCAAGGCTTGCATAGACCTCTACACTACTCTTAGGAGGAACATACGCATTAATAACACATACATTAGAGTTACAATGTATAACTTTAACGCAAATTAGTTCAATATTAGAAGAGCAGGGAATGTCAACAATAAAACTGACAAAGCAGTTCCTTACAGCCAAAAGGACACCACCACCGACAGAAGAAATATTGTCAGTGTATCTGTCTTTTCTAAAAACTTGAAAACTATTGTCAAACAATTCCAAATCAGTAATGCTTCCGTTTAGCCACGTTTCTGTTAACGCGATAATATCCTCAGAGCAATTTTGAGTTGATAGAAATAAGCTCTGCGTCTTAGAACGTAGTCCCCTTACATTTTTATAGTAAAGGGACAGCCTATTTAGTTTTTTTGAGTCTGGCGGGCGGCTTGACTCACTCTTTTAGACTTATTTTTTGGCTTGAACTCAGTAACAAGAATATTATCGGCCCACAAATTAGATTTAAGAACAGTTGTAAAATCTTCGGCTCCAACTGTTAGAATAAAAGAAGCATGGGAAGGCTTATTACCAATTTTTTTGCATGAACAGAATGCATTTGAGTTCACTAACTTGGATTGCCTGACAAACGTCAATATATTTTCTATTGATGTGTCGGGCTGAAGACGTGAAATGAAAACATTTCTGGTCCTCGAAACTGCTCTTAAAGTCAAATGACTGTTAGGCGTAGTTGAAATCGTATTTGGACTACTAGTCAATGGAGGAATAGAAGATGGTGTATGAGAAATCACCGTATTATTATTTTCTGATGGCATTGCTGGGGGCTGCTCTGCCTTGGAAGGTCTGGAGGACGCCTTCCGACGCTTATTTTTGTTTTTGTTTTTCCTCTGTCTTCTAGAGCTTTTTAGAGCTTTTCTGATGAAACTGACAAAATTCCGGAAGATGCAGTCATGGACGAAGGAACCGAAATGTTATCCTGAACAGTAATTTCATCAGAAACGCTGGTAGTGAGTGCGGCACTAACTTCGCTGAAAAATGTAACAATTTCTCTGAAATTATTATTTAACAAGTTAAGACTTTCCCCAAAAAGCTTTATTTTAGAATAGAGTTCGTCCGGGGAAAAGGCCCTGCACGAAGCACAATACCAGCGAAGACCAGATCGGACTGACATTAAATCGTCAAGGCACGATTTAGAAATACCAGCACAAGAAGCATGGAACATTAGCTCACATGGGCCAGAACAGCTGAACATAGGGTACAGAATATTCTGGCTTTTGCATTGCTCGTTTAGAGAACAAGCAGCAATATTGTAAACGGATAAATAATCCATTGCAAAAAAAATTTTAATTATTCTGTGAGCAAGTGTTTTTGTATGTAAAATGTGCTTATGGGGTTAGCACAAAAGTGCAGCGTACACAAAACCGTTAAAAAAACACAACACTAGATACGCTGACTGCACTACAAATAAACAAACACCGCACAAAGAGAAATTGAAAAATAATTAGGCAGACGAACAAGCACTGAATTTTAATATAAACAACAAAAACTATTGCAACTAATTATATATAAATAAATACAATTATTAATAAACACTATTTAAATTAAATTGATTAAAAACATAGAAAACGTTTATTAAAAGATTTGTTGATACTTAACGTTTACAAGATTCAACAATACACAGTTATAAAATTCACTTATCACAGCAACACAACTAAGAAACAACCGATCACCACAAGAAGACTAGA
>OU612047.1:102833365-102835865 GCA_914767935.1 Coremacera marginata
CATTATCATTATCATTATCATTATCATTATCATTAATCATTATCATTATCATTATCATTATCATTATCATTATCATTATCATTATCATTATCATTATCATTATCATTATCATTATCATTATCATTATCATTATCATTATCATTATCATATCATTATCATTATCATTATCATTATCATTATCATTATCATTATCATTATCATTATCATTATCATTATCATTATCATTATCATTATCATTATCATTATCATTATCATTATCATTATCATTATCATTATCATTATCATTATCATTATCATTATCATTATCATTATCATTATCATTATCATTATCATTATCATTATCATTATCATTATCATTATCATTATCATTATCATTATCATTATCATTATCATTATCATTATCATTATCATTATCATTATCATTATCATTATCATTATCATTATCATTATCATTATCATTATCATTATCATTATCATTATCATTATCATTATCATTATCATTATCATTATCATTATCATTATCATTATCATTATCATTATCATTATCATTATCATTATCATTATCATTATCATTATCATTATCATTATCATTATCATTATCATTATCATTATCATTATCATTATCATTATCATTATCATTATCATTATCATTATCATTATCATTATCATTATCATTATCATATCATTATCATTATCATTATCATTATCATTATCATTATCATATCATTATCATTATCATTATCATTATCATTATCATTATCATTATCATTATCATTATCATTATCATTATCATTATCATTATCATTATCATTATCATTATCATTATCATTATCATTATCATTATCATTATCATTATCATTATCATTATCATTATCATTATCATTATCATTATCATTATCATTATCATTATCATTATCATTATCATTATCATTATCATTATCATTATCATTATCATTATCATTATCATTATCATTATCATTATCATTATCATTATCATTATCATTATCATTATCATTATCATTATCATTATCATTATCATTATCATTATCATTATCATATCATTATCATTATCATTATCATTATCATTATCATTATCATTATCATTATCATTATCATTATCATTATCATTATCATTATCATTATCATTATCATTATCATTATCATTATCATTATCATTATCATTATCATTATCATTATCATTATCATTATCATTATCATTATCATTATCATTATCTTATCATTATCATTATCATTATCATTATCATTATCATTATCATTATCATTATCATTATCATTATCATTATCATTATCATTATCATTATCATTATCATTATCATTATCATTATCATTATCATTATCATTATCATTATCATTATCATTATCATTATCATTATCATTATCATTATCATTATCATTATCATTATCATTATCATTATCATTATCATTATCATTATCATTATCATTATCATTATCATTATCATTAATCATTATCATTATCATTATCATTATCATTATCATTATCATTATCATTATCATTATCATTATCATTATCATTATCATTATCATTATCATTATCATTATCATTATCATTATCATTATCATTATCATTATCATTATCATTATCATTATCATTATCATTATCATTATCATTATCATTATCATTATCATTATCATTATCATTATCATTATCATTATCATTATCATTATCATTATCATTATCATTATCATTATCATTATCATTATCATTATCATTATCATTATCATTATCATTATCATTATCATTATCATTATCATTATCATTATCATTATCATTATCATTATCATTATCATTATCATTATCATTATCATTATCATTATCATTATCATTATCATTATCATTATCATTATCATTATCATTATCATTATCATTATCATTATCATTATCATTATCATTATCATATCATTATCATTATCATTATCATTATCATTATCATTATCATTATCATTATCATTATCATTATCATTATCATTATCATTATCATTATCATTATCATTATCATTATCATTATCATTATCATTATCATTATCATTATCATTATCATTATCATTATCATTATCATTATCATTATCATTATCATTATCATTATCATTATCATTATCATTATCATTATCATTATCATTATCATTATCATTATCATATCATTATCATTATCATTATCATTATCATTATCATTATCATTATCATTATCATTATCATTATCATTATCATTATCATTATCATTATCATTATCATTATCATTATCATTATCATTATCATTATCATTATCATTATCATTATCATTATCATTATCATTATCATTATCATTATCATTATCATTATCATTATCATTATCATTATCATTATCATTATCTTATCATTATCATTATCATTATCATTATCATTATCATTATCATTATCATTATCATTATCATTATCATTATCATTATCATTATCATTATCATTATCATTATCATTATCATT
>OU612047.1:102838365-102840294 GCA_914767935.1 Coremacera marginata
TCATTATCATTATCATTATCAATATCAATATCAATATCATTATCATTATCATTATCATTATCATTATCATTATCATTATCATTATCATTATCATTATCATTATCATTATCATTATCATTATCATTATCATTATCATTATCATTATCATTATCATTATCATTATCATTATCATTATCATTATCATTATCATTATCATTATCATTATCATTATCATTATCATTATCATTATCATTATCATTAGCATTATCATTATCATTATCATTATCATTATCATTAGCATTAGCATTATCATTATCATTATCATTATCATTATCATTATCATTATCATTATCATTACCATTATCATTATCATTATCATTATCATTATCATTATCATTATCATTATCATTATCAGTATCATTATCATTATCATTATCATTATCATTATCATTATCATTATCATTATCATTATCATTATCATTATCATTATCATTATCATTATCATTATCATTATCATTATCATTATAATTATTATTATCATTATCATTATCATTATCATTATCATTATCATTATCATTATCATTATCATTATCATTATCGTTATCATTATCATTATCATTATCATTATCATTATCATTATCATTATCATTATCATTATCATTATCATTATCATTATCATTATCATTATCATTATCATTATCATTATCATTATCATTATCATTATCATTATCATTATCATTATCATTATCATTATCGTTATCATTATCATTATCATTATCATTATCATTATCATTATCATTATCATTATTATCATTATCATTATCATTATCATTATCATTATCATTATCATTATCATTATCATTATCATTATCATTATCATTATCATTATCAATATCATTATCATTATCATTATCATTATCATTATCATTATCATTATCATTTTCATTTTCATTATCATTATCATTATCATTATCATTATCATTATCATTATCATTATCATTATCATTTTCATTATCATTATCATTATCATTATCATTATCATTATCATTATCATTATCATTATCATTATCATTATCATTATCATAATCATAATCATAATCATTATCATTATCATTATCATTATCATTATCATTATCATTATCATTATCATTATCATTATCATTATCATTATCATTATCATTATCATTAACATTATCATTATCATTATCATTATCATTATCATTATCATTATCATTATCATTATCATTATCATTATCATTATCAATATCATTATCATTATCATTATCATTATCATTATCATTATCATTATCATTATCATTTTCATTTTCATTATCATTATCATTATCATTATCATTATCATTATCATTATCATTATCATTATCATTATCATTTTCATTATCATTATCATTATCATTATCATTATCATTATCATTATCATTATCATTATCATTATCATTATCATTTTCATTATCATTATCATTATCATTATCATTATCATTATCATTATCATTATCATTTTCATTATCATTATCATTATCATTATCATTATCATTATCATTATCATTATCATTATCATTATCATTTTCATTATCATTATCATTATCATTATCATTATCATTTTCATTATCATTATCATTATCATTATCATTATCATTTTCATTTTCATTATCATTATCATTATCATTATCATTATCATTATCATTATCATTATCATTATCATTATCATTATCATTATCATTATCATTATCATTATCATTATCATTATCATTATCATTATCATTATCATTATCATTATCATTATCATTATCATAATCATAATCATTATCATTATCATTATCATTATCATTATCATTATCATTATCATTATCATTATCATTATCATTATCATTATCATTATCATTATCATTATCATTATCATTATCATTATCATTATCATTATCATTATCATTA
>OU612047.1:102840494-102998441 GCA_914767935.1 Coremacera marginata
GCATTTTTAATTTTTGCGCTACCTACGTACGGCAGCTGGTATATACTTGTTTTACTTGCTATCTGACTTTTTGTGTTTGTTACTTCGTACCTTATAGTATAGTTATTTGCAAATGTTTCAACTACTTGGTATCACCATAGGAGCTACAGCATTGAATTTTTCCAAAGGAAATGATGCAAATCGTTTGAAATGCGCCAGAGCGAAGGCATATGAAGCTTCAAAAGAAGCCCGAATTGCTAAACGATTGCAAAAAACTATAAGAAACAGCACAACACAAGATAACGAAGGCATACAGTACGAAGCAGGCATGACAGATTGAAGGTAACCTTTTTTTTCTTTGTTCACAAACTTTGAACGCGTTTATCTCGAAACCATGTTTTTCGTACTGGTTGCGGCACTAGCGGGTTCATTTTTTGACGAAATTTTTTTTTTTTATTTTTTTAAACTTGATTCGCTGTCGTATGACACGAACTTTTTTTTTAAATTTTTTTTTCGATTTTTTATGAATTTTTAAAGTCAATATTTTTTCCGAAAAAACATACTTTCAAATTTGGAACATCACCAAAAATTGAAAAAAAATTTTAAAAAAAAAGATCGTATGACGATAACCAATTTTGTTAAGATTTAAAAAAAGTCATTTTTTTCCAGATCGGACAATTTTTGCAACTCCCAGCGCTGCAACCACGAGGCCCCGTTTTTTTCTCTGCCGCCAGTTTGGAGCTCTATAAAACCATGTTGGAGTGAGATATATAAAACATGTTGATATATTTTTTTTAATTTTTTTTCTTGCAATTTGTTGAATTCTCTACAACAATAAAAACAATTTTGGAAAAATGTTTGTTTTTGACTGAGTTATGAATTTTTAAAAAAAGGTCTGTTTTCTCTGCCGCGAATGTCTTGTCCCACCTTAAGGCAATCTTCAACGAAACCGAACAACATTTTCATTGGCATACGACATTAACTTTAAAGGGTTAAATATTAATGTTTATAAATTTCATAGGATGCATGATGTCACCGAAAGTGGACAGTGCTGTGTCGATAGTGTTTGGCGACGGGAGAATGAGGTGGTGAACTAGGGATAAGGATCGGTGAATAATAGGAGAAGAGTATTGATATTATAATGAAGTTGTAGAATAAAAAATCAAAATGCAATAGACATATGATTTGTTCTAGAATGTATAATAATATTTTTAATTTGATTTATTATGGAAGCGTAGAAGAATCCAATTTTTAAGTTGTAAGCATAAAACTGAATTTTATTATTTTCCTGTATATGTTGATAAGACTTTTGTGAGACTAATTTTCACAATATTTTTCTTTGCTGAAGTTTTAACCTTGGCTAAAAAAAATTTTTTAAGTTGTAGATGTCCAGCCATGACTCTTATAGGTTGAGGGCTCATAGTGTTTTTATATGAAATTTAATTCTGTTAATGTTTTTTTATCTTAGCACAGTGATTATAGTGCTAGATTGAGGTGTCGTAATCGTGATTGATTTCCGATTTGTATAGTTATTATGACCGTATCTTTTTATAATACTCTCATCAAAGTAAATTTAGTATTTCATTCATTCATTCATTCATTCATTCGTTCATTCATATTGATAGTGTGATTATTGATTCTTAATCGATTATTGATATTGTTGATTAACTGATTGATACTTGATCAGTATAAAAGTTAGATGTTGAACAGTACAGATCAGTTTAGCAGTTGGCTGTTTCACAGTACAGATCAGTTTAATAGCTATCTGCTTAGTAACAGCTGTTATTGTACTCTTTTCCGAACATTAAATATCAATTATTTTAAAAATAATATAGAATCTTTTGTAGTCCACATCCTTTCTTATATGATTTTAGGAACATGGCTTTTCCAAAGCAATCGCTTTCGTTTGAGCGCATAATTAAATATCAAAGCATTTGTTTCTTCAATACATATGATTGTAATTTATAACATGAGTTATCTCTTTGCTAAAAATTTTTGAAAAACTCTTTCGACAATATATCTTTTTTTCCAAATCTTTGTTGTTTGAGTATGCTATAGCGTGTTGGTTACAAGCAGCATCCAAGTAAAAATTGATGCCTTGATCACCTCTAGCTAAATATTTATCTTGTTTTGTACCAGGTCCATAAAACTAATATCCAGGCAAATGAAGGTAAATCGGAAGTTTGTTGATTATTTTATTTTCTTGATTATTTTACTTAGAATACCTTCTCCAACAAAGGATGGATGGATGACGACTGAGTATTTTTTTCTTTTTATAGATAAGGCATACTTATTTATACATTATTGATTAAAGTATAATTTTTCTCATATATTTTTCATATTTCTTTTATAACTTTTTTTATCTATATAAATTTAAATTTCCTTAACTTTTATAACGATATCAGTAGATAGATAAAACGAAGGATATCTCTTGCCAACAGGTGTTACTTTGGGCTCAGTAGGCAATTGAGAAGCAGAGCCCTTTCTCGACGAACAAAAGTCACGCTCTATAAGTCACTAATCATGCCCGTCCTGTTATATGCAGCACAAACCTGGACGTTGAGCAGCTCTGATGAAAAGATTTTGGGAGCGTTCAAGAGAACGATCCTTCGTAAAATCTACGGACCAATCTGTGTCAATGGCGAGTACCGAATGCGATGGAACGATGAGCTGTATGAGCTATACGCCGACATTGACATAGTAAAGCGCATAAAAATCGAGCGGCTTCGCTGGCTAGGTCATGTTGAGCGGATGGAAGACTACGCTCCAGCGAAGATAATATTCGATTCGGTACCCAGCGGCGGACATTGCAGAAGAGGACGACCGCATCTCTGTTGAAGGGAGCAAGGGACAACCTGACGAAACTTGGAGCTTCCAACTGCCGCCAGCAAGCGCAAAACAGAAATGGCTGGCGCAATTTCTTACAACAGGCGGAAACCGACTTACGGTTGTAGGCGCCATCTAAGTAAGTAAAATTAAAGTATCAGAATAAACAGATTGAAAACAAATAAAATGAACCGTTTTATATGTTGTGGTGTCAGTAATTGTCATAATGCGCTTTTTAAAACAACATAAGCAATTGACGGAAAGAATAATGACTCCAAGTCAAATTCGACAAAAGCAAATAGAATTCGGTACAGTTCACTGATACCAAACTCTATTCGAGCTTTTATTGTGAAACCTTCAAATTTTAGGAAAACAAATGCGATGATCGATCTTATTAGGAGTCCTAATGGACTAAAATTTAAAAAAATATTTATGCATGCTCAAAGTCATTACGGCAGTCTAAATTAAAGTACTTAGAACGCCTAGTTAAACCATTTAAGGAGATACCTTTTTCAATATTTTCCAATAATGATAATGTCCTATCACCGGAAAAAGTACAACTATTGAGTATTGATGATATAGTGAATAAATTAAAATACTAAAGGAGTATGATTTATTCTAGAATATTTCATGCTGGAGTTTCATTAAATTGTATGAATATCATGAGGAGAATAGTAACGACCTTATCAGAAATATTTTAAAAGCAATACAACAAAACAAATGAACTGATTACACCACAACTTTTATCTATTAAACTGATAACACTATACAGATAACAGCTAAACTGATCTGAATCTGTTAAACAGGTACTCCTAAATTGATCTGTATCTGTTAATAAGCTAACTGCTAAACTGGTCTGTATCTGTTATTAAACAACATCAACACACACACACAAAATATGTATGCATACTTGTTACATACATACATACACAAAATATATACGTCCACTTGCTTATACATACATATTTATAGACAAAATATGTACGTACATTTGCTAAATAACAATAAACAAATAGAAACAATATGTATGTACACTTGTTTAAACAGTAAAACACACTGAATAACCCTATATAAATGCTTACACACCTAAGATTTTTTTACTAACCGAAATATTGACTTTAATATCATAAGTTATTAATTTAGGGGGGGAAGGGGCGGCCTTAGGTGTGTAAGCATTAATATAGGGTTTTTGTTGCCAAAAATGAAAGAACTGAACTTGGTTGACATGTGGTTTCAACAAGATGGCGCTACATGCCACACAGCTCGCGATTCTATGGCCATTTTGAGGGAAAACTTCGGAGAACAATTAATCTCAAGAAATGGACCGGTAAGTTGGCCACCAAGATCATGCGATTTGACGCCTTTAGACTATTTTTTGTGGGGCTACGTCAAGTCTAAAGTCTACAGAAATAAGCCAGCAACTATTCCAGCTTTGGAAGACAACATTTCCGAAGAAATTCGGGCTATTCCGGCCGAAATGCTCGAAAAAGTTGCCCAAAATTGGACTTTCCGAATGGACCACCTAAGACGCAGCCGCGGTCAACATTTAAATGAAATTATCTTCAAAAAGTAAATGTCATGGACCAATCTAACGTTTCAAATAAAGAACCGATGAGATTTTGCAAATTTTATGCGTTTTTTTTAAAAAAAAAGTTATCAAGCTCTTAAAAAATCACCCTTTATATAATCTGTCATATGTGGAGACACTTATTACACTTGGAAATAATTTAAGACATACTTCTTGAAAACATTAATATTGCTTACTTACTTACTTACTTACTTAGATGGCCGTGACAACCCGTGTCCGGATTTCGACCGACCTCATCAGCTCTCGCCAGGCGCCTCTGCTTTGCGCGCGCCTTCTCCAATCGGATACACCAAGCGCGGTTAGGGCTTCCTCAGCCTGGTCCATCCATCGGAGGCATGGTCTTCCTCGTCGTCGTTGACCAGCGACCCTCGCCTCGAGCACCTTTTTCGCTGGAGCTTCGTCGTCCATACGATGGACATGACCCAGCCAGCGTAGTCGCTGCACAGTTATACGCCGAACTACGTCAATGTCTCCGTAGAGCTCATACAGCTCGTGGTTCATTCGGATGCGATAGTCATCGCCGACTCGAACAGGACCGAAGATTTTGCGAAGAACTTTTCTCTCGAACACCCCCAGAGCGGCTGCGTCAGTTTGCGAAACTACCCATGCCTCAGCGCCATAAAGCAGCACAGGTAGAACGAGCGTCTTGTAGAGTGTTAGTTTTGTCGATCGAGAGAGGCCTCTGGAACTTAGTTGCTTACTGAGCCCGTAGTAGCACCTATTAGCAATTATTGTTCTTCGCTTTATCTCCAGGCTGATTTCGTTGTTAGTGTTAATGGCGATGCCAAGGTAAACGAACTCCTTGACTACTTCAAAGTTATAGCTGCCGGATGAAACGTGGGAGTCTAAACGCCGCGCTCCCTTGTTTGTAGACAGCATATACTTTGTTTTACCCTCATTTATCGTCAAACCCACTTTGGCTGATTCCTTTTCGATAGCGGCGAAAGCAGCGGTAACATCTCTCTTGGTTCTGCCAACAATATCAATATCATCAGCGTACGCAAGGAGCTGGACGCCTTTGTAGAAAATGGTGCCATTACGATGCACACCGGCCTTTCGTACGATCCCCTCCATGATGATGTTGAAGAGATCGCAAGACAGTGGATCGCCTTGCCTGAAACCTCTTTCGGTATTGAAGGTTTCGGAGAGGTCATTTCCTACCTTGACGGAGCTGCGTGTGTTGCTGAACGTCATTCTGCAAAGTCTAATCAACTTTGTAGGTATACCGAACTCAGACATTGTTGCGTATAGGCAATCCCTTCTCGGGCTATCGAACGCAGCTTTAAAATCGACAAAGAGATGGTGTGTGTCAATTTGATTTTCGTGGGTTTTCTCCCGGATTTGTCGTAGCGTGAAAATCTGGTCTATGGTGGACTTACCAGGTCGAAAGCCACACTGATAAGGTCCAATCAGTGTTTTTGTATTCGGCTTTAATCTTTCACACAGTACGCTTGAGAGAACCTTATATGCGATGGAAATAAGACTGATACCTCTATAACTAGCGCAGATTGTAGGGTCTCCTTTCTTAAGTATAGGGCAAAGTACACTGAGGTTCCAATCGTCGGGCATGCTTTCTTCTAGCCATATTTTGCTGATGAGCTGATGCATGCGCCTTATCAATTCATCGCCGCCGGTTTTAAACAATTCAGCTGACAGGCCGTCAGCACCCGCTGCTTTATTGTTTTTGAGTCGTTGAATAGCAACTCGAACCTCTTCATGGCTAGGTGGTGATACTTCCACTCCGTCATCGTCGATTGGTGACACTGCACTGCGCTCTCGATGGGCGGCATTGGTGGAATCGTCGCCAGTAAGTAAATTGGAGAAGTGCTGTCTCCACAATCTAAGCACACACTGTGTATCCGTATTCAGATCTCCATTTTCGTCTCTGCAAGTGGATGCTCCGGGCTTGAAACCTTGGGTTAGACGCTTAACCTGTTGATAGAATTTTCGTGCATCCTTCTTGCCCTGGTATACCTCTAGTTCCTCACGCTCACGCTTTTCCTGCTCTCTTTTCTTGCCTCTGAAAAGGCGCCTCTCTTCCTTCTTCTTTTCGCGGTAGTTTTCTCGCACGGCTGGCGTTGCAGCTGACTGCAGCGTTTTTCTGTATGCGGCGATTTTTACTGCAGTCGCAATGCGACACTCCTGATCGTACCATTGGTTCCGAGGTTGCGGGCGCCGGAAACCAATGACTTCTTCAGCGACAGCGCGCATGGAGTGGTATATATGCGCCCAAAGTCCACCGGCGTCGTCGAGTCCAGAGGTTGGTTGGTTGAGCTTAACCGAGAGTTGAGCGGAGTAGGCTTCGGCAGTCCGTTGTAATTGCAGCTTAGCGACATCTAGCTTTCGTTGCATTCCTGTGCGTATGTTCTTTGCATTGCATAATCGCATGCGGATCTTGGCTGCAACAAGATAATGGTCGGAGTCAATGTTGACCCCCCGAAATGTACGCACATCTAGAACACTAGAGGCATGCCTTCCGTCGATTACAATATGATCAATTTGGTTTCGCGATTTTTGATCAGGGGACAGCCAGGTGGCCTTGTGGATGTCGAGGTGCTTAAATCTGGTGCTACTAACTACCATGTTTCGTGCCGCGGCGAAGTCGATCAGTCTTAGACCGTTGTTCGTAGAGGTCTCGTGAAGACTGAACTGACCGACAGTGGGGCCAAAGATGCCTTCCCTTCCGACTTTCGCATTAAAATCGAAGAGGACTATTTTCACGTCATGAACCGGAAGGTGGTCATATACGTCCTCAAGACTAGCGTAGAAAGCGTCCTTGACGGCTTCGTCCTTTTCCTCCGTCGGGGCGTGCGCGCAAATAAGGCTTATGTAGAAAAATTTTGCCTTGATGCGGATCGTGGCCAATCTTTCGTTCACAGGTGTGAACCGGGAAACAAGGTGGCGTAGTTTCCGGCTAACAACGAATCCACATCCGAATTCACGCTTCTCCGCATGGCAGCTGTAGTAGATATCGCAGTGTGCTTGTTTAGAGCAGCCTTGCCCTTTCCATCGCATTTCCAGGATGGCGGTGATGTCAGATTGTATTGTTTTGAGGGCTTCCGCCAGTTAGATAATGGCACCTTCCCTATAAAGGGTTCGGACATTCCAGGTGCATATCCGTAAATCATTGTCCGTTTTTTGTTTGCGATGGTCGTCAACGTAATTGGGGTTCTTATCCGAGGCTGGTTTAGTTTTCATTGGGCAATAGTAAGTGGCGGGACCCAAACCCTGCGCACATTCCATGTTTAAGGTCTATGGATCGACCCGCCGCTCAAATTAGCCGTCAAACTGACGGATGCCAGTTTGCCGTTGCCCAGGGAACACCACTTGGAGGTTTGAGTCGACTTGAGACGATTTCGACATGGATAATGCTGGCCTCGCCAGGTTGAGGCGGTCAGACACGTTGCCATGTGAAGGTTCGCCCCCTGTTACCCTGTTCCACATGAATATTACTATTACATAGAAAACGAGCAGGAAGCGAGTTCCAAAGTCTTATAGCATAAATAAAGAATTGACGATCCGACGTAAGAGACGAATGCCTAAATTGCACCAGCTGGTTAGAACGATTGGAACGCGCAAATCTGAGTATGTTGTATAAATACGATGGTTCGTGGGTATATATTATCTTCTGAAGCAAAACAAATTTTAAATTTTAGTTGCTGCTCAAGAGTCCTATTAAAAACTTTTGTATGGCTAGGGAAGATACGTGATCTGATCTTTTTAAACTAAAAATATATCTTGTGATGTTGTTAAATATAACTCTCCACTTCTGTTTACCTTCCTAATCACAATTTGCAAAGAGTTTACTACCATATAGCAATGTTGCAAACAAATAAGCTTTCGCAAGTGTCATTCTTATTTTGAAAGGTGTAAAATATTGCGTCGCCCACAAGGATCTCAACATGCCGTAAACTTTTCCAACTGTGGTTGCTATATGGCGTTTCCACGATAGTTTACTATCAAACGTAATTCCTAGGTTTTTCGCGGAAGCTATGTACTCGATTTCCGTTGAGTTCATTAAAACTCTGGGAAGATTTCTTAAATTCAGTTTCTTTTTGTAAATCACAAGGCATTTCGACTTTGAGGGATTAAGACATAAACCATTTTTTACTGTCCACTTATATATGTCACCAAGATTGTCATTTAATTTAGTAACGCAGTCTCTTATTTGATCCTGACTACAACTTCTGTATAACTTAACGTCATCTGCGTACATGTGTATTTTGCAGTCACGAAGAACTGTTGGTAGGTCATTGAGGTAAATCATAAATAAAAGCGGACCTAAAATAGATCCTTGAGGGACACCTCTTGTTACTGGAAGTAGGCGAGAATATTTTTCGATACCATTACATGAATTATATACTGCCTGAAATCTTTTTGTGAGGTATGATGAAGAAAGAAGTGGAAGTGGAAGAAAAATTATATAATTTTGGTAGCTTTGTCCATAAAATTTTATGATCCACAGAGTCGAATGCCTTAGAGTGGTCCAAGAGTGTCAGAAATGTAACTTCATTATCGTCGATTGCTATACGGATTTCTTTGGAAACGGCGATAAGGGCTGTTATACAAATGCGATCTGGCCTGAAGCCTGATTGGTGATCAGTAGTTATATTGTTTTCAGATATATATTGTCTTATTTCTTTAGCCATAAGATTCTCAAAAACTTTAGACAAGGCAGGATTGCAATTGGACGATACTCATTATCAGATTTTGGAGTTGGAATTACTTTAGCTACCTTCCAGCATTTTGGGAATGATGATGATGATGTTATTGCTGTATTAAAAATATGTGTAATCTGTGGAAGCAGCTTTGGAAGCAGATTTTTAAGAAAAACTGGGTTGATACCATCAATTCCGTTTGCATTTGACTTTATCTTAAAAAAACTATCTAACACATCCAACATATCAACACAATTAAAACAAAAAAACGCATTCAGATGACAGATGACTATTTGCATTAAGTTATGAATTATTGCTAACTTGGCCGAAGGGAAGATTAACGAATTTTTCATTCAGATCATTGAGGTTAATATTCAAGTTATTGCAATTAGTATTTTTACCTAAGCCTATTTTTCGAATTTCTTTCCATGTCTGTTTACTACTGACGGCGTCGCTAAATTTATTTTCATAGTAATTAGTTTTTGTTGCTTTGACCTCCTTAACTACCTGTCTTCTAAGTTTTTTAAATAAGTTATGCAAATCAGACGTTTTAAATCGTCTCCAGCGCTTATAAGCCAAGTCACGTTGGTCAATTAGTGTCCTGATCTTTTTGCTAAACCATTGTTGTTGGCCATGTCGGATTTTATGTGTTTTTATGTGAACAGTCTCGTCGAATAAATAATTTATATTTTGGTGCATAAACTCTGCTTGATCGTTTACTGAAGTGATGCCGAAGATTAAGTTCCAGTTTATAAGGTCAGTTTTGTAATTGAGCTCTTGGTATCCAATGTGCTTGAAGTCGCGAAAACTAAATGTACTTTCCAATTCATTGAGATTAAATTCATAACTTAGAAAAATAAGGTCATGCTTTGAGAATCAAGGAACAGATAGTTGATCATAAAGGCTAATTTTCTGCTTATCATCGACCAAAAATAGGTCCAAAAGAGAGCAATGTGTATAATGTAATGTGTTAGTATAATGTGTTGGAGAAGTAAGATTTGCCGAAAACAAACCTAGCGCTGCCATTTCAACAATACATGTGCTTTCTGTAAGTATATTACTATTGCAGTCCCCAGCTATTATGATGTTACTAAATTTAAATGTAAGGCCTTGAAGGATATCTAGTAACGGTTGAATATCAATGGTTCGGTTTGGCCTATAAACACAGCCTATTAAAGGGCTTGAATTACCTTTCCTGACACTAAAGAATATATATTCAATGCTGATGTTACTAGCTGATCGACAGGGAACGCAAGCAATACCATCCCTTAAAAATATGGCTACTCCTCCAGCATGGCCAAATCTATCGGTACGAAAAAGGTTGTAACCAAGCACCTTAAATAAGTTGTCGTGCATTTCTGGTACAAACCAAGTTTCAGAAACGAAGATTACATCCACTCCTGAGCTCTCAATAAGTATCTGAACTCATCGATTTTATTCATCAGACTCTGTGCATTAATATGACAAACTTTTATACCTAACTGAACCCTGCAAAGTATCCGAATCATAGAATAGTTACAGTGTTTGGAACCCGCTGGAATATTAATTAGTGGATTTATAATAGTTGTTTAAGAAGGTGTTATATGTTTTTAATGTGATATTTAATAAGTAAATCTTAGAAATGTAATAAGCTATAAGGTAGTAATTAAATTCGCCGACGTTATTTTTGGTAAAGGAACAAAATAGATAAAAATTAAATGTTAAATTTTGAACTAAAGGTAAACTCATTAAATTAACATGAGAGAGAAAATTGAAACTGAGTGTAAATATAATAATATTGCTTAAAGTTACAATTAAGATACAGTTGGTTCTTGTTCACCTGTCCCAAAAAAAAGAGTTCAACTGCTGAATCGATTTAATTTGAGAGGATCTTTCATCCTTTGCTTTCTTGACATATACCAATCCGCGCAGAATAAAAAGAGCAGGCAATTGATTTTGTTTTTTATATCTGTTTGCCGCTCGTATTATATCACAGTTTACTTTTGTTAAGCATTCATTAACGTAAATGTTCGTCTGAGAGTCAAAACCAGCATGATCTAATCGAAGAGGTTCTCTGTTGTTTCGCCTAAAATTAGCAACAGAAGGCAAAATTTTTTGCATAAGGCGCAGCCAATTCTCGCTACAGTATTTTGATGGTTAGTGTACCTTACCCTGTACGCGGATTTTATTTCAGGGGTAGAGATGCCGATAGAAGTGCAAATTGTGTGAAATATACCGAAAAGATCTTCATTTGGAGAATATGGTTTGCCTCAGAGGTTGCTTCAGATTAGTTCAATTGAAAAAACTTTCTGTCAGATGGGGGATTCGAACCAAAGTTCTCTGGCGTATGAGCCACACACTCTCCCACTACGCCACGGCCGCCACAAGAATTTATAATCAATTGCGTGAAATGTAATCAAAATAAAGTAAATAGGCACATTAAAGAAAAAATTACAATCATTGACACACCTTAAGCAAGTTTTGAACAGATAGCTATTGTAGTACTGTAGGCCCACTTAAGATTTCAAACAGCTACAATGCAATGCGTTCTTACCTATTGAAACTAAAGACGCCAAGACTATAGCTTCAACCCGTTTAGAATAGTTCATACTAAAGTACGGATGTTTAAAACACTTAAGTCTGATAGAGGGCAGAATTTACAAACGACTTAATGACAAATGTGTGTAGTACGTGTGTGAATTATTGAACACGCGTCAAGTGTTTTCAACCCCATATCATCACCAAACGATAGGCACACTTGAAAGAAATCATAGAACACTTAATGAATATTTACTTTCCTTTGCGGAGAATATCGAATGGGACAAATGGGTATCGTATTACACATTTGCATACAACACTACCCCACACGTCGAATCATTTTACTCACCATATGAGCTTGTGTTCGGAAAATGCCTGACCCTGTCTAGCGATGTTCTAAAAGAAGGAACCAAATTATATGATTTAGAAAACTACAGGAACGAGTTAGGTTAAGATTAAAAACATCAATATATGAGGCTAGAAATTTAATACAAAAAGTAAAACTTAAGAGAAACTTAGTTTATGATAGAAATAGAAATGAAAGCAATTTAGAAATAGGAGATTTAGTATTTGTAAAATTAGAAACTAGGAAAAAATCATAGAGTCCTTATCATGGTCCTTACAAGATCATTGATAGAAGAAGAGAAAATTCTGTTATAGATATTAAAGGCAAGCATAAGGAATTACACAACAATATGCTTAAAAAATTTAATAACAGAGCAAATTAATATTTAAGTAATAAATTTTAATTTGCACACCAAATAAAAACTAAGTAAAAATTTTAAATATTATAAATCTTAATTACGAATAAACAAAAGACTATATTAAAGTGTAAGGACCAAAATTGCCGTTTTAACCCACCAAAATTGCCATTTTAACCCACATGTGTTAAATTATTTCCACTCTTTTAGCCATAGCCGATTGCCGAATCGGGGCACCACCCTGTAATAGACCTTGGAGCGACATTTTGTAGTCGCTAAGCTGCCTCCGCTGCCTGACATGGTGGCATCTCTGCCACCATCTACAATCACTCATCTACATAAATAATGTGCAACCACAGAGAGCAGCAGTTGATGTAACGTACTTGGTGCGCCAAAAAGATCTTGCTCTACATAATATGCTTTAGACTTAAACCTATAAAATTGTACCATGAAATGTTTTATGAAATTTTATGTTGGTCAAATATATTGAATATATTTCAAATTTGTGGTCCTTCTGGGGGGAAGGAAGGGTCTTACATGACCCTGTAAGACATAATAGATGGAATGCTGTCGTACCATAATGTATTAGAGTAAACAAGTAAGGCTTAGGTATGTTCCGCCAGGGAAGTTCTATATTAACAAACCTTGAGTAGGGCTAACATCATAATTTATTTCTCTTTTCATGTGAGACAGAGATAAAATAACTTACGATGAGGCATGCGAAACCGCAACATCACGTGATATACAGAAAATTCGAGAAGACATCCAAGGCCAACCAACGAGATAATCAGGCGATGCTAGAAATTCCATGAATTCAACCGAGGCGTTCATGACAATACGGCAGCATGAGATGAACACGAGCGGTAGCTAAAATGTGTATTAAATTGTCACACACCCAGCCATAACATACAATGCACAGAACCAATCAGACCAGTAGGCGGAAATTGAGGGTAAATAGAAGGAGCGCTAGCCCTCACTCAATATTGAGGGTATTTATTTATTTATAATTTATTTATTTATTTTTTGCTAGTCCTAAAAGCTTTATAGCAATATAACATTATAAAAGATAATATCAACAATTCAATTTGTAAAATAGAAAATTTGAACAATTTAAAAGGTATTTAAAGTTTGAAAATTTAATTATTGCTTAATATACATTAGAATTTTAAGAAATAAGTTGAACAGAAAAGCAATGTGTTGACAGACGCTTCACAAAAAATGTAATTTCGCCATACTTCACGTATCATGATATTATTGTAGAAAGATGGGAGGTATCAAGACAAACAAGGTCCGTACGCCACACTAATGAAATAAGTTCTATTCCAGTAGGCATTGACAGGCATTGAAATGTTTTTCGGAGGCCAACCCTCTCGTAGCCAAGCCCATAACTTTTTTATGTGAAATGGCCAAAACTTCCAGGCTTTCCGCCCTTCCTGCTTTAAAGAGGCCTGCTATAAGCACTTCTTTAGAATGGCAAAAAAGGGGTTAACCAAAAAAAAATTTTTTTTATTTCTTTTTATGTATACCTACCTATATATTCTGTGATTTTATTTTAGTTTACATATTTTTGTTAGATAAGAATATTTCCGAGTCATGACGTTGATTATTATTCAATATTTTTTAATAAATATAAATCTTAACTTTAAACGAAAAAGTAACTCTGAAATATAAGCAGAACCAGTTTTTGTAGGAAAAATTTAATTGCTGTACTGCCTTTGGTAGCGAAAAATTAGGCCTAATAGAAGCGCTCGCAGAAGCAGCTAGGATGTTATGTGTCTTACCGCCAAAAGTAGCAGTAAATGCACGCCTTCGTTAGAAGAGACCGATGGAGTACTGGCCCAGCAAGGTGGGATTTCGACAAACTAGGTCATATTCACCATACCAATGTCATGAATATATACATATACAAATTGTTACAGCGTGGTGGTTTATTGGAAAAGCCCAAAACCAGCACTGTACGGCAGATTAATGAGGTTAGAAGTTCCAACAGGCTCAGTTCAATTCAGATTAATACGATTTTGTGTTTACATCCATCACCATCAGAGAGCATGACCAAAATCAATGGCGGTTCTGTAGATATTCTAAAATTTTATTTTTAATTGAGTATATGGATTCGTTTAGAGATAAAATTTCGGATAAAACATTAAAGTCTCCACATGGACTTCTTAGTGGTTCGTTTTGTAAATAGTTTGTTCTACAAAAATTTATATATAGTAGCTCAAAGCTCCTCCTTGGACGAAGAGGAACGTTAAAGTATTTTTTACTCAATAAGTAAGGACTATTTACATATCCATATCATAGTTTAACAACCCAACAAACATTAAGCATATTTCTGCGCTTTTCTCAAGTAGGAAGATTTATAAGCTGTAACCAATACTCATAGGTGGTAATTGAAAATTAGTATTATATTTGTAAAGATTACGTAAACAGAACAAAAGAAATTTTTTTGAACAGATTCAATATCATCAATGTAGCAACCGTATCGAGGACACCACACAATGGACCATACTCTAATATAGGGCGCACTAGAGATATGAATAAGGTTTTCGTTCTGTAAGGGTCATTAAACACTTTTGCCCATCGTTTAATAAAACTTAAGGTTCTATTAGCTTTATTTATTAGTCTATTAATGTGAACATGAAAACAAAGGTTTGGATCCATCGTTACTACGAGATTCAAGGAAATATTCACCAATTTTGTAAATATTTCGAAATGGATGCATTCGAGCAAATGTCATCTGCTTACATTTCTTCATGTTGAGATTCATACAATTTAATTTACACCAGTTGTGTAGATGGTCAAGATCATTATGTAAGAGCTGAGCGTCTTGTTAATTTTTAAAGGAAAGAAATAGTTTTACATCATCTGCGTACATTAAAATTTGGCTATCTTTTATCACCAATGGGAGATCATTAATATAGAGTAAAAACAGTAAAGGCCCAAGGTGGCTTCCTTGAGGTACCTCGTACGTTACAGGAAATTTATGTGACTTGACAAGTTTGTAGATACACTTTGTGATCTATTGCATAAGTAAGATTTTATCCATTTAACAAGTTGTGTGGGAAACCCAAGAAGAGATAGTTTTAAAGTTTGGAGGCTCTGATTAACAGCGTCAAAAGCTTTGCCAAAATGCGTGTAAATAACATCAGTGTGTAGCCCCCAACGCTGAAGTACTATCCCTAAATGAAAGCGGTTAGCGGAAAGCAAATGTCAAAAATAAACATGAACGAATTAGATGTTTTATTTTTAAATCTAATTTCAAGAGACCACCGCAATTAAAACTATTCTTAAACTGTTATATCAACAAAATTTTTACCTTCATATTCTTAATTCAATAGCGTGCTAAAAATAATAATTTTAAGAATTATCACATCAAAATTTTTTTGTCAACCAACTTTAATTCCTAACGCTCTGTCAAAATTGGATTTTCCAACCGCTCAGCGTTGCCGCCGCGTTATTATGGTTTGCTACATATATGGTTTGCATGAGAAATTTTTGACAGATAAAAAACGCTTCCGCGCTAATTTAGGTTTGACTGTTATTATAGTGACAGTTAACCTGGAAAAGTCCTTGACATGAAAAATCATTATAAAAATGGTTATCACATGAACATTCTGAAGAAGGTAAGAAAGTTGCAGGGTTTTCAGTGCAGCGATTCTACAAGATATTTGGAAAATTGAAATCATCAGTTATTAAAATGTCGCCATGAGTCTGAAGTAGTAAGCACACTTTATTAATTGAAATTAAATGCTTGTTACAAACTTCAGTGTTTGAGCTTGGTGGAATATATGAGCAGGTAACGTAAAGACTTACAGAACCATACTTCACATGAACACAACAAAATTCAATATCTGAAGATTCAGGAATTATTATTTCATATGAGTAGTGTGATGACCTGATGGCAATTAAAACGCCACCGCTATTGGAAAAATTTCCAGCAATAGAGTTTGCGGTAAATATTGTATAAATATTGTATAATATACCAAATATACATATGGTAAAATGTATAAATATTTTAACTTAGTATTTAAGCCTCGAACATTTTGGTAAACGATATGGAACTGACGGCAGCAATTTAGTTTTGTTGGTTGATATTTGTTGTAGGTAAGGTAGCTATAGCATGTGGTTTGGGTTTTGATCGAAAACAAACATCCGCACCATTGCATTATTCGGCCAAAAACTTTCTTCTAATCCTTTTTAAAAAAGATACACAGGGAGATTATTTTTGAATCAAAAAGTAATGCAGTAAAGTGAGGTAGCTATGGCATGTGGTTTGCGTTTTGATTGAAAAACAAACTCCCGCACCATTGCATTATTCGGCCAAAAACTTTCTTCCAATACTTTTTCAAAAAGATACCCAGGGAGATTAATTTTGAATGAAGAAGTAACGCAGTAAAGTAAGGTAGCTACAGCATGTGGTTTGGGTTTTGATCGAAAAACAAACTCCCGCACCATTGCATTATTCGGCCAAAAACTTTGTTCGAATACTTTTTCAAAAAGGTACCCAGGGAGATTAATTTTGAATGAAGAAGTAATAAGGAAATCGAAATTTGCTAAAAGAAATAATTCTATTAGCAAGATTTAATTTTGAGTTTATATGGTGTAAAACGTCTTCTTCGAACATGTCTGGGGCAAATCGAGACACAAAAATAGATTTAGCTGGTTGAACAACCACCAGTTCTTTATGAATGAGGCGATTGTTGCTGCTTGTTAGTACTTGCTTAGGTGAAGAAGGCTAGGCAGAATTAGAAGGTTAGCTTAGGTAGAGTTAGCAACACAAGCCTCAACATAAGTATTTTACGAGCTACGCTTGACCATGGCAGAATTAAAAGGTAGGGCCGATTCGCTGAGTGTCCTCACGCGTCAACGAAGAGTGGATAATGAAAAGGTTGGTTAGCTGTCAAAACGACGAACTTCGTAGAAATTGCAAATGAAGAAAATATATTATGTTTCCAAGTTGCGTATATTATGTTACAGTGCGGTCGCGTGCGTTAAATTTGTGATAATTTGAGTGAAAAGTTTTAAAATTGCGAAAAAAACTTATAACAATTTTAACCTAAAAACAACTGCGAAAAGTGATCATAAAAAAACTCGAGATGAACAGCTGATTTTGACATCTAGTCCGCTTTATTCTTTTGCTATTTGAAGCAAAGGATCAAGTAAAATATGAAGGTTAGGAGAAATCGGTTCAACAGACGGTTCAGGGGCAATATAAGGCAGTTTTTGCTGAGCACTTAGCTTGCTTCGAAGATTTTTGTTTAAACGTTTTCGTTTTGGAGAGATAAATGCAATCAATGGCCTTAACATTTTTAAACAAATTCTCGAACTCCGCTAATCTAGCCTGGGCCGTACTAAGATCCTTAGATACTTCCTTAAAGCCTCTCCTGAATTGCAGTCAGAATTTTTTTTTTTAATTAGAAAATATTAAATCAGAAAAATGCTGAAATGCACAATTAGCTACAAAAAAAGAACTAAGCCAAAATGCACTTATATGGTTTCTATAAAAAAAGAGATTATTGTTAGAAAAGCGCTAGAGTGTAGCTACTCGCAACCCTGTTTATATCTATATATATAAAAATGAATGTATGTATGTGGGTATGTGGGTAAGTGGATATGTGGGTATGTGGATATGTGTGTGTATATCACGTATACACTCCAAAACCACCGAACCAAACTTTATGAAATTTTTAGGAATAATGAAGCAAGTGCTCCTGTGAAGTTTGATGTTGATTGGACAAGGGGGCGTGGTACCTCCCATACAACCCAAATTGGCTTTATCGCCCACAAACCAAAAAAAAATGCTATATATCAGTTGGTTTTAATCATATAAAACTAAGATTTGGTAATTTTGTTCAGATAGTTACTTTCGACGACTGTACAAAAAATGGGCGTAGTCACACTATATGTACGCCCACTTTTCAGCAATCATTTTAATTCCTGAGATGTTCAAGTTTTGATAGTGAAACCTGGTATGCAGGTACTATGGATCCAAGTGGCAGTCACTATGTAAATATAAATATTGTCACGCCCACTTTTACTGCCCACAAATTTGTAAAAATGCTTTATATCAGATTGGCTTTTGCCGTAGAAGACTAAGATTTGTTAATTTAGTTTATTTGATTACTATCGGCCAATGAAGAAAAAATGGACATGGCCGCACTATATCTACGCCCACTTTCTATAAATCATGCTTATTCTTGAGTTGTACATGTTTTGATAGGGAATCTTAGTATACAGGTGCTATGGATCCAAGTGACAGCCAGTATGTATATACAAATGTTGCCACGTCGCCCACAAATCAGTAAAAATGCTTTATATTAAACGACTTTTACCGTAGAAGACTAAGAATTGGTAATTTTGTACACTGTAGGCAACTGTTAAAAAATGGGCGTGGTCGCACCATATCTACGCCCATTTTTTCGAAATCATGTTTATTCCTGCCTTGTACGCGTTTTGATAGTAACACTTCATATGCAGGTGCTCTAAGTGGCGATCAATATATATATACAGTGTTGGCCAAAACATATGCAACTGAAACATATTGAATTAAACAATCTTTGCAGCTTGGTTGCTTATTTTAACAACATATTAAAAATGTATTGTTACTCATCTGTGGGCTTTAGTAATAAGGTATCACATACAAATAATCGATATTTTTTTTTATTTCGCGGTAATCGATACTTTTTTCGATAATCTTAAAACTTGCTTGGCCAAAACAAATGCAACATCACTAAGTTCTTAAAATAACGGGATCTTCGCCTTTGTTTTTCTAGTTATTTCTGCATTGTGATGAAATACAGCTAGAACAGAGTATATTAATTAAAAACAATCTTTGGTGGAACAGCATAGTTTTATTTTCTTAAAATCTATATATCTATATCAAAATGGCTCTTGATAAATTCGGTATTGAGCTTCGAAAACTAATTTTAGCCGACTATTCCAATGGAATACCTCAAAAGGACATTTCAATTAAATATAATGTGCATAAAAGCTCGATTTCACGCATAATTTCTCGTTTTCAAGCAACGAAAGCCATTTCGGTAGTGCATCGAGGAGGAAGACCGCGTCAAACAAGTAAGCGCACAGACAATACCATTATCCGGTTCGTAAAAAAAGAACCTTTTTCAAGTTCGTCAAAAATTGTTGTAGATCTCCAATTACCGATTGCTGCTAGAAGTGTACGCAGACGCCTCGTAGATGCGTCCTTGCGGGCACGCCGCCCTGCCAAAAAACCACTGATTTCTAAGCACAACCAATTGAAGCGACTAAAGTTTGCTTAGCAGCATTTAAATTGGTCAGCAGAAAAGTGGAAGACAGTGTTATTTACCGATGAGTCAAAATTTAATATTTTTGGTAGCGATGGCATGTGTTATGTAAGAAGACCAATTAATAAACGGCTACAATCACGGTACTGCAAGAAAACGGTTAAGCATGGAGGAGGGAGTGCAATGGTGTGGGGATGCTTTTCTGCCACTGGGTGTGGTCCTTTATATAAAATTGATGGTATTATGGACCAATTCGTCTACAAAAATATCTTGGAAAGGGTTATGCTCCCGTACGCTGAAGACGTTATGCCTCTTCGTTGGACTTTCCAACATAACAATGACCCGAAGCATACGTCAAGAACTGTTAAATCGTGGTTTGCAGAAAAAAAAATTGCAGTAATGGAATGGCCACCCCAATCACCCGATCTAAACCCTATAGAGAACCTTTGGGAGATCGTTAACCAAAGGATTAAGAGGGAAAATTGCAAGAACTCGGCCGATCTCTTCAAAAGTCTCGAAGAAGCTTGGAAGACTATTCCCATGACTGTTATCAGCAATTGATAACAATAGCATCAATGCCTCGTCGATGTCAATGTGTCATTGAAAATAAAGGTTTTGCAACTAAATATTGATTTAATAAAATAAAATTTTACTTAAAATTTTTTGTTGCATTTGTTTTGGCCAATGCGATTTAAGAATACCTAATAATATTATGTTCTTTTTTTATATAAATGTAAACAAATGTGTAATAAAACTTCTTGTTTGGTATTAATAAACAATGATATACAAAACCAATATAACAAAGATATGCATACTTCTAAGATGTTTGTGGTAAGGAGATTTTTAGATAACATGAATTCTAGTTGCATATGTTATGGCCACCACTGTATATATATACATATATCAAATTTGCCACGCCAACTTGCACCACCCGCAAATAAAAAAACAACTCGAAATGGCCAATTTCAGCCCTTCAAAGGACTTTGACCGAGCTTCTTATGATGAATTGTGTTGTGCGTGTTGTGCGTGTTGTGGAATGTTTGAACACAAATGATCGTGAACTGGACCTACACGTTTTATGCCGACTCCAAACGGCTTATGTTCTTAAGAAGCTTTTCATGACAGTTTTTACTCTCTGAGGCTTGCCATTGTCAGCAGAGAGGTGACTGCCCAACAGAAAAATTAATTCAATTGAAAAAACTTTCTGTGTCAGGTGGAATTCGAACCAGGGTTCTATCCCATATAGACCACACATCTGCCCACTACGCCACGGCCGCCACTTTTTTACCCACAAATCAATAGAACTTCTATAAATCAGACGATCCTCATCGTTAAATACTAAAATTTGGTAATTAAATTCATACACTTACTCTCGACAGCTTTGCAAAAAATGTGCATGGTAGCACTATATCTGTGCCTACTAAGTCTATTGAATTATATAGTGAAAAGAGAAGAATTAATTTTAAAATTAAAAGAAAGAATAATGCAGTATTCGACCTCAATTTACACATGCCGTTCCACTGGTAACATTTTATGGGCGTTGGACGAGGGGCGTGGTACTTTTACAGCACACCAAATATTCGGCATAGTTTTCGAAATAAGTCACACATCAATAAAACTCGGTATGAACTTACTATAAAAGTATGGCTTCACTAAAACTACACCCTTTTTTAGGGGATAAGCGCTGAGCGCAGCGAAGCGCACCGGGTATAAGCTAGTAATTTATAAGAAGTGAGAATATTGAGCACTGAAATTCTTGTGATAGCTGACAAAACAGATGTGAAAAGAAAAAAACGATAATTACTCTCTCTCTCACACTTGATGACAAAATCTGTTTTTTCTACAAAACAAAAGAAAAGAAAACAAAGCAACTATGTATATGCATTAAAGAAAAATTAAATTATTATTGTTGAAAAGGATAAAACAATTGATGACACGCTTCGAATAATGATGACAGCGTTGATCCAAAAAAATTATGTTTAGTTATAGTTTAATACAATAGTTTTAATAATTGTTAGCTTAAAAAAATTAAATAAAAACTTTTAAAAAAAGGCTCGCGAAAATACGTCTGAACAACAGAACGATTACATATATAAGGCAGAACGCTCGTTCAATTGGGGAAGTCTGTTAAAAAGTGTGAAGCAATAAACATCGTGATGATAAACCAGTATAAGCGGAAAAATAAAGTCCAAAAATTAAATTTTAAATTGTAAAAAGTTATGAGCATTAGAAGTAACGCGAAGTCAGGCAACGTTGATGACGTGGTGCAGATCCAGTAATTCGGTAAGTGAGTGGCACTGCGACCGATAGCGTCGCATTTTTCATCAGCGCCACTGCCAATAGAGCAGCGTGATTTACCGCAGGCAGCAAGGTCACTTCGCCCAGAGTAGCAGTCATCACGCTTCAAGCAGCGCAGCTTTATCAAGTTAAGAACGTTGTAGCCATGGGCGTAACAGTGTCATCGACAGAGCGAAGAAAGGATTGCGCCAACGTCGGAGAAACCTGCAGGACCAAGAGTGGCAAAGACGACGCAAGGACCGGATCGACGCATACCGGGTGGTATGGTCCAGGTAAGCTTGCGTGTGCGCTCTTAGAGTAGGAATTAGTAGGGCGATTCGCTATAAGTTGATTAAATAGTAATAAAGTAAGATTAGAATTACCCAGCATAAATCATAGTTTCAAAACCTAAGGAAACACGACGATAAGTATTGTAGATTAGTTTTATTGAATTAAATTTTAATAAGAATATCATGAATAAATCTTAACACATAGGTTAAAATTTAATTAATTCAAATCACTCTATCCTATCTAACATCTTTTCCGACCTTCAATGCAGTGGCGTGGTTTATTTACTATGTGCTGCATTGAGGACGAATCTTCTTGCCGTTTCTCTTTATTGATGAAAACATCAAAACCCTTGACATAGCCACGGGGTTTCTTACTTAGGCTACGTAACAGAAATCCAGTTGCGTTATTTTTTTTTATTTGTTTGTTTTAAAATCCTTCTCTTTTCAGAATGTCGACCGAGAACAGTAGGGACTAGAGGGGTGAGTTCATGGTGTACGCTTAGCTAGCATTTTATCCTGCGCATATAAAAAGGCGAGGTTTGTTTACCCTGATCACTCTGTTCTAGTGCATGTTGGCGTTAGCGAAGTTTTGTTACTATGTGCGCTATTAGGTAGGAGATAGGGTCTTAACAATAAACAGTGACACAAAGTTAGAGTAGGGGCTTCATGAGGAGGGTACGCGGCCACGCATTAAGACAGCATCGGAACCATGCCAACGGACTCATCCAGAGCTAAGCCACCTGCACTAAGAAGGAATAGACCACCTGCCAGCCCACGAACGGACTCGATGATATAAATCTAGATGCTTTTCGTACTTTCTTATATATAATAAACACAATTTATTAATTTGCTTTGATTTAAACATTCAAATTAATTTCATTCATATTTAATTTAAACCATACATGATTACCACATCATAACTTGCACATTATTATAACCTTACGTGTATTCATATATGATTAAGAAGCATTGTAACGTTATAAAAAAACCGTCTTATGATTTAGTGGTCCAATTCTATAAATAATTGTACGAGCCCTGGACAGCCGATTCACTGTCCCAGCTCTTAGCCTGAGAAACAGGTCATTATACTGGCGCCCGAGCAGGAACCCTAAATCATAAGATTTATAACGTTTACAATTTGGTAGTTTGCTCCAAATAGAACGCTCGCTCGATTCGGGGAGTCTTTTAACAAATGTGAAGCAAATAAACATCGTGATAGTGAGCCAGTACAAGCGGAGAAATAAAGTCCAATTAATTTGTAAAAAATTTACAAATTAAATTTAAAAGCATTAAAAGATACGCGAAGTCAGGCAACGTTGACGACGCGGTGCAGATCCAGTAATTCGGTAAGTGAGTGGCACTGCGACCGATAGCGTCGCATTTTTCATCAGCGCCGCTGCCAATAGGCAGCAAGGTCGCTTCGCCCAGAGTAGCAGTCATCACGCTTCAAGCAGTGCAGCTTTATCAAGTTAAGAACGTTGTAGCCGTGGGCGCGACAGTGTCATCGACAGAGCGAGAAAGGAATTGCGCCACCGTCGGAGAACCCTGCAGGACCAAGAGTGGCAAAGACGACGTAAGGATCGAATCGACGCATACCGGGTGGTATGGTCCAGGTAAGCCTGAGTGTGCGCTCTTAGAGTAGGAATTATTAGGGCGATTCGCGATAAGTTGATTAAATCGCAATTAAGTAAGATTAGAATTACCCAGCAGAAATCATAGATTAAAACTTATGGAAGACGATGATAAGTATTGAAGATTAGTTTTATTGAATTAAATTTTAATAAGAATATCATGAATAAATCTTAACATATGTTATCATTTAAATAATTCAAATCACTCTATCCTATCTAACATCTTTTCTGATCTTCAATGCAGTGGCGCATTTCTTTACTCGGTGCTGCATTGAGGACGAATCTTCTTGCCGTTTCTCTTGATTGGTGAAAACATCAAAACCCTTGACATAGCCGCGGGGTTTCTTTTTATTTGTTTGCTTTAAAATCCTTCTCTTTTTAGCATATAGACCAAGAACAGAAGGGACTAGCGGGGTGAGTTATTAGTGTAGGCTTAGCTAACATTTTATTCTACATTCTACGCATATAGTAGGGTGAGGTTTCCTTACCCTGAATATTTGTAGGTATTTTAAAGTATATTACGATAGCAAGGTTTCTTACTCAGTCGTGCTGCTTTAATTGTATGAAACTAAGTTATCAGTAACGACCCTCTAACCCCTTTACTATTTAACGTCTACAGTGTGGTGAGGTTTGTTTACCCTGGTCACTCTGTTCTAGCGTATCTTGGCGTTCGCGAAGTTTTGTTACTCTGTGCGCCATGAGGTAGAAGATAGGATCTTAACAATAAACAGTAGACCGTATCACCTTGTATGAAAAATAGTAAACCTATATTTGACCCCACCTCAATTGTTAGACATTAATTTTAAAAGACATTTTCAAAAAAAAAATTTTTTCTTAAATGGTCCCTATGGTGCTTTTTTAGTTTTTTTTTTGTGTTTCTTGTCCGTTTTCTTAAAATCGTTTTGTCCGATTCTTAAAATTTTTTATATGTGTGCTTTCCGATCGTTTGTAAATTTTTTCTGATATTTTTTTTTTCTAGAATCTCTTTTTTGCGAATATTCACCCACCATATCTCAGTTCCTACTACATAATGAAATTCTCAAAATATCAAATAATTAAAGCTCATAAAAAAATATTAAGACCACGGGAACAAATGATATCGATAAAATTTATTTTTGGTGCAGTTCCGACCCATTTTATCTCAAAAATAACACGTTGAAAATGTTCGTCACCTCATACTCGACTTTTTATTAGTAAAAAAAAAAAACGTTGTTTTTTCAATCACAACTGTTTTTATAAAATCACAGCCGTTGTATTGTGAAGAGCCTCTGTTCGAGACCTTAAGAAAACTGTCGCAATTTTTATTAATAAATATTAACATTTTTCGTTGAGGCAAAGTCAGTCAAATAAAAACATCTTGTTTTTCCAAGCGGTCGGTGTTGTTGTCATCGCATCATATTTTTGTTTTCGCATTCAGCTGCACCTGCAAGTATTTTTTGTCGTTGCCTTCAAAGGTTCTTCATAACTGTACCAACAATTAAGTCACATCACTTTTCGGTAAACTTTTTCTACGCTCGACACTAGCACCACCCTTCAGCACTTCGTCATCGATTCCATGCATGGACAAACAAATTAAATCACCGTTTCAACAACAATAACATACAACTTCTCGTCGCCTCGCTTAGCTTCACTTGCACTATTGTTACAGCGGCAACAACAACAACAAACATTTTCGACCGCTTATCAAGTCGTAATACAAAAGTGCGTGCATAAAAAATGCAATTTGCGGCGCCACCTGTTTTTGGACAATGGCCTTGACTGAGCTAATTATTTTTAGCAGAAAGCAGAATAACTATTAGCAAATAGAACTTGTGCGTGGCATCTTATGTGTTTCTATTCATATATAAAGAACAAATAAATTTAATTTGAATTTAACCATTTTAAATCGTCGTCTTTTCATTTTTTGCACCAAAAGCGATCCTAAAAATGCTTTGGTTTGCACAAAATGCAGTTCCAAATGCACGACTTGGACAACACAAAGTTGCCAACAAACCGAAATGTGGTGCTCGGTGCGTGTGCGTCAAAATACCAGAAAATTCAAAAGCTTTTTTCATTGATCAGTGCAGTGCTCGTTTGTGTTCATTACCAAATGAAGATGATGATGATGACCTCACGAGTATATCCTCTGGAGTTTCTGCAAGTGCAACAGCTGCCTGCAGTGCGACTGTAAATAAACCGGCTTCCGACAGTGAAGACGAAAATGAATTCAAAAGTCAGATGGAGGATGCAGACATTCCCATGGAAAACGTTCAATTCAAAAGAACCTACATTCGCTTACGGTATTTTTGTTTTGCATTAGACCGGAGCGATACATCAAACCGCCTTGGTGCATTGCACGCCTCCATGCTAATAAAGGACTTTCAAGATGCCATTGCCGCAAAGGAATCTATAGCCGCTGACGTACGCGATTTAATGGTATAAACATGCTTGATGACATCGTAATTGAGCAAACTTTAAAATTGAGCAATGTCGAAGTGATCGAAGAGCACATCACCACTTCACATCATCACAAAAGAACCAAAGTTATCGGCTACGCCACGAATTCGGAACGATCCGCAAGGCAAATACAAACTGCAATAGTTGAATTTTTGTTGAAAGACGGTTACAATTTGGACAACTTAGTAGCGATCAGTTGCGACGGCACTGTCACAAACACCGGGTACAAAGGGGGTGTCATAAAGTGCTTCGAGTCTTATTTCCGCAGACCACTTCAATGGTTTACCTGTCTGCTCACTTTAACGAGCTGCCATTAACTGCGCTACTGAGAACATGGCTTGGAAGACAGAAGGGCCCTGGGCTGTGGCCAGGAAAAATTGGTGTCGGAATAAATCGCTGCATGGATTTTTCTGTACGTATGAATTGAATTTAAAAAATATTTAGCTACTTCAATGTTTGCTTATGTTTTTCCTCAGCCTGTTCTAAATTTCGAGCCAATTGTAATTGGCGAAATGCCTACAAACATGGATGGTTACTATGAAGCGATCAGCGTAAAAGTCAACCACTAGCCATTCATGGTAGCCGCAATGTGTTCAAATACATTTCATGGATTCGCGATATGCCGAACTACGTTCAGGTAGCCATTAAACCGACCATCGACAACAACCCATATTTTTTTCACCATCAAAATATACTACTGTTGATGATTACTAATCCGGATGCATCGGTGCGTGCAGATGGATATAGCAAAAGTTTGGAAGCCCATTCAAACCTAACAGGTCGTATCCGGTAATTTCGTGGACCCAACCACCAGCACAACATACACTGAAATGATCGATTCGACCAAATTTCAGATCATTGAACCACCATGTCTTCAGTTTTTTACTCAAGAGCAGTTGACTCTGCAGTACTCGGATGACATTATTAAAATTCCTGGTGAGCATTACAGTAGACATTAATTTTATGAAATAAATGACATAATATTGACATCATATATCAAATCGTATTTACCATGTTATATGTTTTAACAGGTTATCCTTGTCACTCGCAAAACACCGAGCGTTACGTCCAAATTGTGCACATGTCGACCACAACAGTCACTGACGAAAACCGTTTGGGGCACATTTTCTCGAAGCCTGACAGTTACGAACGCTACATCCAGCTTGAATCCCGTAAAGATTTAGAAAATTAATAAAAAGTCGAGTATGAGGTGACGAACAATTTTGAAGTGTTATTTTTGGGATAAAGTGGGACGGAACTGCACCAAAAATAAATTTTATCGATATCATTTGTTTCTACGGTTTTAATAGTTTTTTTGTGAGCTTTAATTATTTCACATTTTTAGAATTACATAATATAGTAGGAACTGAGATAAGGTGAGTGAATATTCGCAAAAAAACAGATTCGAGAAAAAAAACATCAAAAAAAATGATAAAAAAAAAAAAATTAAAAAAAAAAACAGAGAAACCGACGAACTTGCGAACCTCCTCCTCTTTGAAGTCGGTTAAAAATCAATAAGTACACACATAAAAAATTTTAAGAATCGAACAAGAAACACCGAAGATATAACAAAAAAACAAAAAAAAAATACCATAGGGACCAAATAAAAAAAAAAATTTTTCGAAAATGTCTTTTATATGTCTAACGATGGAGGCGGGGTCAAATATAGATTAGTTTTTGTAATACGGTCTAATAAATAGTGACACCAAGTTAGAGTAGGGGCTTCATGAGGGGGTACGCGGCCACGCATTAAGGCAGCATCGGAACCATACCAACGGACGCATCCAGAGCTAAGCCATCTGAACCAAAAAGACTTGGTGATATAAATCTAGTTTGTTTTCATACTCTCTTACATATAATAAACACAATTTATTAATTTGCTTTGATTTAAACATTAAAATTGATTTCATTCATATTTAATTCAAACCATGCATGATTACCACATCATAACTTGCACATTATTATAACCTAACGTGTATTTATATATGATAAAGAAATAAAATAAATAATATAAGGTTCTCTCAATCGTACTGTGTGAAAGATTAAAGCCAATTACAAAAACACTGATTGGACCTTATCAGTGTGGCTTTCGACCTGGTAAGTCCACCATAGACCAGATTTTCACGCTACGACAAATCCTGGAGAAAACCCACGAAAATCAAATTGACACACACCATCTCCTTGTCGATTTTAAAGCTGCGTTCGATAGCCCGAGAAGGGATTGCCTATACGCAACAATGTCTAAATTCGGTATACTTGCAAAGTTGATTAGACTTTGCAGAATGACGTTGAGCAACACACGCAGCTCCGTCAAGGTAGGAAATGACCTCTCCGAAACCTTCAATACCGAAAGAGGTTTCAGGCAAGGCGATCCACTGTCATGCGATCTCTTCAACATCATCATGGAGGGGATCGTACGAAAGACCGGTGTGCATCGTAATGGCACCATTTGCTATAAAGGTGTCCAGCTCCTTGCGTACGCTGATGATATTGATATTGTTGACAGAACCAAGGGAGATGTTACCGCTGCTTTCGCCGCTATCGAAAAGGAATCAGCCAAAGTGGGTTTGACGATAAATGAGGGTAAAACAAAGTATATGCTGTCTACAAGCAAGGGAGCGCGGCGTTCAGACTCCCACGTTTCATCCGGCAGCTATAACTTTGAAGTAGTCAAGGAGTTTGAATACCTTGGCACCGCCATTAATTCCACCAACAAAATCAGCCTGGAGATAAAGCGAAGAACAATAATTGCTAATAGGTGCTACTACGGGCTCAGTAAGCAACTAAGTTCCAGAGCCCTCTCTCGATCGACAAAACTTGACGTCTACAAGACATTGACGTCGTTCGGCGTATAACTGTGCAGCGACTACGCTGGCTGGGTCATGTCCATCGTATGGACGACGAAGCTCCAGCGAAAAAGGTGCTCGAGGCGAGGGTCGCTGGTCAACGACGACGAGGGAGACCATGAGAAGGCGCGCGCAAAACAGAGGCGCCTGGCGAGAGCTGATGATGTCGGTCGAAACCCGGACACGAGTTGTTACGGCCACCTAAGTAAGTAAGTAAGTAAAGAAATAAAAGCATTGCAACGTTATAAAAAAACCGTTTTGTGATTTAGTGGTCCAATTCTATAAATAATTGTACGAGCCCTGCACAGCCGCTTCGCTGTCCCAGCTCTAAGCCTGAGAAACAGGTCATTTCAAAAGTATGTAAATTTTAAAAATATATATCATATAAACGCATATTTATCATATATATGATAAAATATATATCATATAAAGCTTCACAAATTAGAAGAACTTTAAGCTGCTTTCATATCATTTGTATTCTCGTGCCGCAATTCAGGGTAATTTACTAATTGCATTCGTGAAACAAGTAGAATATTAAGAGCTTAGTGGATCACAGCAAGAATCACGATAAAAGGCTACTGATGAGTTGGTGTAGCGGCCAACGAAACAGCTGTCTAGTCTGCTTTGTAATTGATACTCTATATAGGGTATTGTTGTTGTTAGTTGTTATTCCTTCAGTTGTTTTCTTCGGAAAGCAACATTAACCTTGAGCTCGATAAAATAAACCCTATAATAATTGAAAAATTATTGGAGTTATATAAACACATAACTTAAAACTTATGAAAGAAGGTCGTAATTAATTTACAAATAAATTCTATGGCAGAGCCCGGCCGTTGAAAATATGATTATTTGTGTGTGTTTGTCGTCATAGTTTAATATCAGCTAACTGCTGAAGCTAAGATCGACTATGAAATAGAAGAGCAACAACAACTAGCAAAACAAAATCTTTGAGTATTTAGAAAAGCTTTGATCTATCTTCGAATAATAAAACATACTTTCCCTGAAAGTATGCTTCACAAATTAGAAGAACTTTAAGCTGCTTTCATATCATTTGTATTCTCGTACCGCAATTCAGGGTAATTTACTAATTGCATTCGTGAAACAAGTAGAATATTAGGAGCTTAGTGGATCACAGCAAGAATCACGATAAAAGGCTACTGATGAGTTGGTGTAGCGGCCAACGAAACAGCTGTCTAGTTTGCTATGTGATTGATACTCTATATAGGGTATTGTTGTTGTTAGTTGTTATTCCATCAGTTGTTTTCTTCGGAAAGCAACATTGACCTTGAGCTCGATAAAATATAACCTTTAATAATTGAAAAATTATTGGAGTTATATAAACACATAACTTGAATAATTTTAGTTAAAGTTTAGTTGCATTTTATTCAAAAAAAAGTCTTTTGCATACCTTCATACTGCATAATGTTCGGGCGCGGAACGAGCGGGGTGGTGGCGGAGAAAAGAACAGAGGATTAGTGTTTTGTATACAAGAGTGTGTTTTTAATTTATACCTTTGTTTTCTGTAGTGAGTGTTACAATATGTTTGTGGGATTTAGTTATTATAATTCTCAATGTTGTGTTAATGTTGGGTCCAAGATGTCCGTCCTTCGATTTCTTATTGTTTGTAGTGTTCCGTGTTGGGTTCGCTACTGTTGAAGCCGACACAAATATAATATAAATAATTGGCTTGTACACTTTATTTTTACTTTGATATATTTCACTGATTCCCTTATTTAAAACAATAAAGAAATTCTTTACTTTTCAAATTAGAAATATTTTTCAATAATTTCAATTTTTTCAGTTTATTATAAAAAGAATTCTTTTTCAATAAACATCACAAAAAACTTCGTCTTCTCCTCTTCTTCGCACCTAGGTAATTAGCATGTATGTATATAATAAATAATTTCTTAGGATTATAGTCCACTTGAGATTGAACGGAAATATGGTCCTTCGAGCCGGATTGAGAATCAAGCACAATTATGCACAACATAGAATATGACTGTACAAGATATTATAAAAACCAAACTTTTCTTCTTCTATCTTAAAGATACCTTTTCAATAATTGAATCATTTGATGTAATCAAATGATGCAAGGGTATGCGCATTTTAATTAATAGGATCTGCTTAAATTTTTCAGTGACAAATCAATATGGAAATGGAATTGGGAATCGGGGAAGATGAGCAATTATTTTCGAACGGTAAAGGTAAGTTGAAAACTGGTGCAGATAGGGCAGGCATATCTGGTCAGTGTTGCAATCAATGGGCAATATTTTGCAAATGTGGTTGACATATTGCATGTTTAGTTAGAGCAATTTGTGCGATGCGATGTGCGATGCGATGTGCGATATGATGTGCGATGCGATGTGCGATACGATGTGCGATGCTTAGAGCCAGTTTCACGAACATTAGTTAGCCACTGACCAGAGGTTAACTAACAGATTTTAGTTTGACAATCAAATTTAACCCAGTGTTTGTGATCTAAACCATAAGTTAACTAAGCGTTTAGTTAGTTAACCGATTGGTTAACTAAGGGTCGTGAAACTGGCCCTCAGATGTAGAAACATCGCGCATTTTACGAATTGAATGCATGGTGCAATACAATTCAATTCTGTGCAATTTGAGATATCATTCTATGTACTTTGCATAGAATCGATAGCATCTTGTATTGTGAAATGAGCAGACTAGGCTAATGCGCAGCCTAGCAGAATTTTTTAAATTATTACTGACATGTGGGCATATGCAGGTTCACCTGGCGCTTTCGTTCGAATCACGCGTGAACATCAAAAAGAAATCGAGTCAGAATTGGTTAATGTAGCTCGATCTGCTGCGGTGATATCACAGGCGCTTCCAAGGCGTGGACGAAAACGTTCGATTCTCTCAAGCAATGAAGAGTTCAATAGAGCAGTGCCACAGTCCATGTACTTGAATGCGGCTATGATGCGTCAATTGATGGCCAAATACTTTGAAAAATCAACCGGCCAATGTGTGTTAAGCAAATTGAACGTATATGCAGAACGACTCGAGCAAATGTGGTGCGAGATAAATTCTGGATGGACTTTGTTGGCAGGTCAAACAATGTCAGCTGCTGCTTTAAATATTTGCTGTACATTTTTTGCACATATAATGAACGAATACCTTCAATTCAAAGCAAAGCATCGCGAACACCTCGATAAAGAGAATAACGTAGCCAGTACTCCGATTTCTTCAGGCGATTTATCAATAGCAAGAACAGCAGGTGATCAAGTGATTCCAATTCAACTTTCTGAGCCTCCGAAGATATCAAAATTCTCTGGTCTAGAGGTAGATTGGGCCAATTTCCGAGCAGTTTTCGAGACTGAGGTGCATACAAATCTAAGATTTAATAATGCACAAAAGATGAGTTACCTTCTTGGCGCATTGCAAGGTCGTGCTGCGAGGGCATATGCAAATTGGCCAATCTTGGGCGATAGTTCATATCAACAACTTTGGGGTGAAATATGCTCACAGTATAGTAATATAGTAGTAATATAGTGCTCATTACAGTATAGTATAGTAATGAGCACACTTGTTAGCGCTCAGCGAGCTAAAGCCCATGCAGCTTGCAACACGAGAAGCAATCCATCATATCATAGATGTCGCACGTGGGTCATTTCGTCAACTTCAGTTGCTATTAAAGCCTGAGGAAATGACGGAATATATGTTGTTGTATCAGTTGGAGAGTATTTTGGATGCAGAAGGCAAGTTGCAATGGAATTTACGTCGTTCAATCGAAACTGTGCCGACATTGAGCCAAATGTTTAATTTTTTGTAATGGCGTGCAAGCACATTGGATTCTCAAGCAAGAACAGCAATATTGGGATCGCGAAATGATTTACAGTGCAACGCATTGGACAGTAGAGCAAGGTTAGCTGCACAGCGAGGCTTAAATGTTGGGCGTAGGGACGAGCCACGTCCAGTTTGTGACTTATGCATTGGAGAATCACATTGGCCATTCAAATGTCCAAAGTTTAAGGAAAAATTTATTACTGAACGAACAAATTATATATTGCTTCACCGAATGTGTTTCAAATGCTTCAGTTTTAAAAATTTGACTAAATCTTGTCCGGATAAAGGATGCCCAAAGTGTCAAAAGAAGCACAATAGCTGTCTTTGTCCATGTAATGTGAAAATCGATGTTTCGGCGGTTCCATTTGATCGTATACATCAAGAAGCCAATACACAGTTGGTTCCAAGGTCTAGCAAAGTTGGTGTCATTCAAAAAGATAAGAAATAGCAATCACTGACTGATCAAGGGTGTAGTGACCTCGGTGTACATATAATAGCAGCTGTAAGCAAAGCAGAAGGAAATAGTTATGCTGCGTTGCTTGCTACAGCTGTTATTCGTCTTAAAATTGACAAGGAAATTTCACCACCATTAAGAGCAATGTGTGATACTGGAGCCCAATTGAATTTGGTCAATGAACGAGTAATTCAGCAACTGCAATGGCCAACGCATCAATTAGCGGAACAAATAAACGCCCACATACGCGGAAGTTGATATGCGAACTATTGTCTCGTTTTGATGATACACCGTTGGCAAAAATAGATATTATTATTACTTCAGAGATTACTAGTATGTGGTTGCCACGATCGCCAATTTAATTCCAGCAACTTTACATAAAAAATTAGCTGACCCAGGAGTAAAAACTCCGGCACCTATCGATATGCTGCTCGGTGCAGGCGTTTGTGCGAAAATTATCAAAGACGGTTGCCGTACAAATGAATTGGGTATTGCATTCCAGCCAACTTTGCTTGGGTGGCTAATATTTGGCGGTGGTGTTCAAGAATTCAAAGAATCAGCCGTGGCATTCACTATTTATAGTGAATCAGAAGATAATTTAGATGTTTTAATGCGTCGATTTTGGGAAATAGAAGAGGTGTCTTTAGTGCGAGCACGCACATTGGAACAAGAAAAATTTTCATGCACACTCATTGCCGGTTGCCTGATGCACGTTTTCAGGTCAATATTCCTCTTCGGGACGATATCGACCAACTAGGTTCATCGAGAGCAATTGCTCTCCATCGGTTTTGGCAACTAGAATGCCGTTTTCAGCGCGATCTTGAATTAAAGGAAAAATACTTTAAGTCAATTGAAGAACTATTAGGCGCAAATCAGATGCAATTAGCAGATCGCCCTCCTAGGGAGTTCTGCTATCATATTCCATACCACCCCGTTCTTAAAAAATTTCGAATTGTTAACGATGCGTCGTGTCTAACCGATCGAGGCAAAAGTCTTAATGATTTGCAACTAATTGGTGAAAGACTTCAAGATGATTTAGCGAGTTTAATTATGCGATTTCGTTGCCACCCAGTTGCTGTGACGGCTGACATTAAAAAAATGTACTTGCAAGTACGAATTAATCCAGATCAATGGGATCTGCAAAGAGTTTTCTGGCGCCCTACTGCTGACAGTGAGATTTTAGAATACTGGCTCACAGTTGTGACATTTGGGATGGCTTCAGCACCACACTGTGCAGTGCGTGCAGTGATACAAGGTGCGAGAGAAGGACGATCGCAATTTCCCATAGGCGCAGCGGCAGTGGAATATGATTTTTATATAAACGATTGCTTGACTGGAGAACAAAATGACTCTGCTGCTAGGCAATTGTGTAGAGAAATGGATACATTATTGCGATCTTGCGGTTTTATACTCGACAAATGGCGTTCAAATCGTGAGCATGTGGTTCCAAGGAAAGAGTGTTTAAGTAATGAAGATGTTTTAGAATTAAATGAATTTAACGATACTACAGTACTAGGACTTCGCTGGTTTCCCAAAACGGATGAATTAACTTTCAAATTCCAGCCGTCAATACCGCTTCAAAGACATGAAGCAACAAAACGAAAGGTGCTTAGTTGCATTGCGAAAATATTTGATCCAAACGGATATATCGGCCCTGTTGCTATAGTGGTCAAAATTTTGATGCAAAAGATTTGGAATGCGAATATTAGCTGGGATACATTAATACCAGATGAAATTTTCAGAGCTTGGCAGCAATTTCAACAGCAGTTGCCATTAGTCACGGAGATTCGGTTGCCACGCTGGCTGGGTATTAGTAATCAACGAAATGTATCATTACATGGCTTCGCGGATGCATCGCTTATGGCATATGGTGCAGTGCTATATGCACGAGTAGATTCAAACGATCACATCGAATGCATTCTCATCGCAGCGAAATCACGTGTGGCACCACTCAAGCTAATAACTGTACCTCGATTAGAATTATGCGCAGCTCAGCTGCTAAGTGAATTAGTTCGCGCATTCAAGGTGTTATCAAAGATGTCGCACGTGAAGACGACACTTTGGTCCGATTCACAGATTGTATTGGCATGGCTGGCAAAGGATGCTGTGGCGTTTAAAATTTTTGTTAACAATCGTGTGCAACGCATTGGAAGATTGACTTCAGATGCAGATTGGCGCTATGTTCCATCGGCTGACAATCCTGCAGATTTGCTCAGTCGAGGTCTTACAGCTGCGGCATTTCAAAATGCAAGCTTATGGTGGCATGGACCCGAGTGGTTAGTACGATCAGCAGTTTATTGGCCAGGCACTCAGCCAATTTTATCGGCAGAAACTGCACAAGCGATAACCGACGAAGCAAAAACAGATAACAGGAATAATGGCAAAAAGATTCGACAAACTCATAAGGCGCTAGCGGTTATGAGTGTGTCCATAAAAAATATTGATTTATTAGAACGAGCATCAAACGCATATGCGTTGTTTCCAAAGACATCATGGATATTCCGATTTATAAACAACTTGTGTCATCGGGGTGATAGAACAAATCATCGCCAATATGGAATACGAAGGGTGCCTTTTATATTTCGGGATTTGGCAACCCTGGTGTTGCAATCTGTCAACTGAAAGCTCTATCGCAAAGTTTGACATTTGTTGGCTTATACGTACTCAGAACGTTTTGACATACGAGCGCTATTTGTGTTGTTTATAGTAACTTAAGAGATTCATCTCGGTCTAAAAATGGAATTAAATCGTGAACATTTTCGTGCGATTATTTTTTACAACTTTCGACGTGAATTAACACAGCAACAGTGCATGGATGAACTTAATTCAATTTTTGGCGATGAAGCTCCATCAAAGACCAGTGTTTATCGATGGTATGGTGAATTCAATCGTGGTCGTAGTTCACTCCAAGACGAATTTCGTGAAGGTCGTCCGAAATCAGCTGTTGTTCCGAAAACCATTGATGCTGTGCGCGAACTGATATTGCAAGATCGTCATGTTACCTATCGTGAGATTGAGGCAACCTTAGGCATAAGTGGGACCAGCATACATTCAATATTGCATAAACATTTGACTGTCAAAAAAATTTGTTCGCGTTGGATCCCACACAATTTGTCAATCGCTCAAAAAAAGGCTCGTGTCGATTGGTCGAAGGAAATGCTCAAAAAATACGATCGCGGTGCTTCGAAACACGTCTATGACATCGTGACAGGTAATAAATCGTGGATTTACGCGTATGAGCCCGAAAGTAAACAGCAGTCGACTGTATGGGTGTTTCCAGATGAGCCAAATCCAACAAAAGTTGTTCGCGCACGAAGCACTTCCAAGCAAATGGTCGCCTGTTTTTTCGGAAAATATGGGCATGTCGCAACCGTACCACTAGAACAACGCAGAACAGTCAACTCTGAGTGGTACACAACCATTTGTTTGCCAGTTGTCCGACCCAGCCAGTAAGTAAGCCAGCCCGAAAGTAAACAGCAGTCGACTGTATGGGTGTTTCAAGATGAGCCAAATCCAACAAAAGTTGTTCGCGCACGAAGCACTTCCAAGCAAATGGTCGCCTGTTTTTTCGGAAAATATGGACATGTCGCAACCGTACCACTAGAACAACGCAGAACAGTCAACTCTGAGTGGTACACAACCATTTGTTTGCCAGTTGTCTTCCAAGAAATCAGGAAAACCAACCGCCGAAGACGGATCACTCTTCACCACGACAATGCGAGCTCTCACACATCGGCTCAAACAACTGCATTTTTGAGCACCCAAAACATCGATTTGATGGGTCATCCGCAGTATAGTCCTGACTTGGCACCGAATGACTTCTTTTTATTCCCAACCGTGAAGAATAAACTGCGTGGACAACGATTTTCGACGCCCGAAGAAGCGGTTGCGGCATTCAGAATGCATGTTTTGGAGATACCTCAATCAGAGTGGCAAAAGTGCTTCGACAATTAGCTCAATCGCATGCAAAAGTGTATAGATCTTAATGGAGAATATTTTGAAAAAAAATAAAGTGATTTTCGATGATTAATATATGTTTTTGTTCTCTAATCCCGAAATATAAAAGGCACCCCTCGTATTGCCAAATGCTGAAGTAGAAGCAGCACAGGAATATCGGATTCGAGAAGAGCAACGTATTTACTATGGAAAAGAGATAGAAGTGCTCAAAGATTCGAAAAAAATGGAATTGAAACAGATAGTTCAATTCACCGTTTCAATCCATGGCTCGATAAGAAAGAGGTGTTACGCATACATGGAGGATTAGAGCGTGCGTTGATTCCTGAGCATCAAAAATACCCAGTGCTATTGTCCGACGTGAGTTTTTATTAGCGAAGTTGCTGATTCGTGAGGCGCATGAGCGTACACTACATGGTGGATTGCACGATATGATTGCATATCTTCGCCAGAAATTTTGGATCACTAATCTTCGACGAGCTATCCGGCTAAGTAACTTTCAATGTATACGATGCACGCGTGAAAGACCACAAAATATGCAGCAAATGATGGGTGCACTACCGTCGGATCGAGTGCAGCCGAATCGAGCGTTCCGACATTCTGGTGTTGATTATGCTGGACCTTTCTTACTTAAAGCTAGAGAAGGTCGATGCAACATTATGGAAAAGAAATGGGTGGCTGTGTTTGTCTGTATGGTAACAAAAGCTGTGCACTTAGAGCTGGCAGATGGGCTCTCAGCTGAAAATTTTGTCCAGGCATTTCTCAACTTTACAGGCATTCGCGGTGCATGCACGAGACTTTGGAGTGATAATGGAAAGAATTTCGTGAAAGCAGAAAAGAATTGCAAAAGATGCTGCGAACTTGGAAGACATTGGATATGAGTCAGATACTTCAAAAATACGGCACAGAATGGCGTTTTATCACTCCTTCGGCTCCACATCAAGGCGGGCTATGGGAGGCAGCCGTGAAATCAATAAAATATCACTTGCGTAGAATTATTGGGCCACACAAGCTGACGAGCAGTGATTTCCGATCGATTTTGATTCAAACAAGTGCCGTCATGAATTCACGACCGCTATCCGCTCAATCCGATGATCCAGAAGACTTATCAGTTTTAACACCAGCGCATTTTTTAATCGGTGAACCTATAGTACAACCATTTGGAGCAAATATGCAAGACGTGCCAGACAATCGACTGAAAATGACTGCGTAACGTCAAAAAATGACACAAATATTTTGGAAAGAATGGTCGCAGGATTATCTTAACGAGCATTAGCAAAGGCCAAAATGGCGAAAGGTGCAACCAAATTTAAAGCCAGGTGATTTGGTCATCGTAAGAGAAGACAACACTCCACCAACGCTATGGAAATCTGCGCGAGTGTAAGAAGTATTTCCAGGCAGTGATGGACTTGTTCGCAATGTTTCACTTAAAGTAGCTACGTCAGACTGGAATGCAATTGATAAGAACAAAACCACAAAACCATTAAGGCGTCCAATTTAAAAACTATGTCGGCTTCCATTGGAGGTTGAAGCAAAGTCTTCAAGGGCGCAGGATGTTGAAGCCGACACAAATATAGTATAAATAATTGCTTGTACACTTTATTTTTACTTTGATATATTTCACTGATTCCCTTATTTAAAACAATCAAGAAATTCTTTACTTTTCAAGTTAGAAATATTTTTCAATAATTTGAATTTTTTCAGTTCATTATAAAAAGAATTCTTTATACTCGCTTTGACTGTCGCAACGTTGATGTTGCCAAACGAAAACGTCAACGGTCGTGCCACTTGCAGCGAGTAGGGCGAGCGGATGTGTAGAGTAGACACAGAGTTTATGTTTGAAGTAAGCATTCCGCCTGCCTTGCAGTGTCCGCAAAACTTAAAAAGGTTCAAAAGGGTTCAAAACAGGTTCAAAACAGATATTACAAGTGAGTTGAAAATACATATATTAATTTCTTAATTATTCAGTGCTTCAATTACAATATCAAAAATTGTGATTATGGCAAGACATATTGTAGGGTATTTTGGGTTCAAGGTTTGCAAGGGCCACACAGTGTCCAGCTGTATTCAAAACTTTGAGCCGCTACAACAATGGGTTAGGTTTTATTTGTAGAGTTTTGGTGTTGGGTGTTAAGACAAGTGAGTGTGGGTTGAGTGTCTTGGCAAACAGTGTGTGGACTTATTTTTTTTATTATGGGTTGAGGGTCTCATATCGGGTTCGGCTGGAACTATTTTATTCGAGTCCAAAAAGTGATCTTGAGTTAATCGCGCTTTTTGACGAGATTGTATTTATTGGAAGATCGTTTTTTATGGCTTAGTGGGTTAAGCCTATCTCGTTTTGCCTTTATCTTTTTGATTGTTTCATCGAAGTTCTCATATATCGTTTGAAAACGAGGGATGGGTGAGTTGTTGGCGATGACTCGAGAAGCTCGTGGCAGTGAAGAACATTTTTCTTGAGTTTCTTCTTCGGGTGCTATAACAGATGACTTTTTGGGTTGAAAGTCTTGGGTGGTGCCAAATGGGTTATTAGACCAGCCTTCTGCTTTTGAATGTTCCACCATAGCAATATGTCTCGATTGTCTAAATTTGTTGTTTTTGGGATCCTTGTTTGACAGTAACGTGTTCTTGGGTTTTTTTTTCTCTTTCCAGACCTGTGTCTTGAATTCTGTGTTTTTTATAGTGTTGCGCAAAGCAATCGCTTTATTGGGTCTTGACTCCGGAAGGGGGGCTGACAGAATCCATCCGAATTCGCATTTTTGCGGATGACAAGTGGATATAGATCACATCTAATGATCATGTCCACGGGGCGAGTCATATAAATTATGGTGTCTCCAATTGAAGGGCAGACAGAGTCTCACATATGGTCAAATTAATCGAATGTGTGGGTAAGTCACAAGTGAGAGTCTTCAACACTAGCGCCTGGACCTCAATTTTAAGGAGTGGGTTGATTGAGGATCGCAATGTCAGCTCTCAGCAGTGGGTTTTAAGGTAAACTTGCTGCTTTGATACTCTGAAACGAATAACACGACGCTGGCGCAACGTTGATGTTGCCGAACGAAAACGTCAGCGGTCGTGCCACTTGCAGCGAGTAGGGCGAGCGGATGTGTTTAGTGAACACTGGGTTTATATTTGACGTAAACAGCAATAATAGTGCATAATTCATAATGCGTTTTAATGATAGTGCATATTAGTGCTGATAATAAAGTATTAAAGCATTACTGTGATAAGAAATTAGTGCAATGTAAAAATTAGTGCACTAAAGCTATTTAGTTGATGATAATGAAATAATTTTTACACTAAAATTTTCTTTAATTAATTGGTAATGTAGAAGTAGTGCCAGTCGCCCAGGTCTGATCACAAGTTAACTAATAGTTACATGTTAGCTTGTCAGTTAACTGAGAATTGAGTTGCTAAAAGAATATGGATATTCATGAGTTCCAAAAAGTTTACGGTGATGTTGTTCTAAGTGAAACAACGTGCCGTGATTGGTTCCGTCGCTTCAAAGACGGTGATTTCGATGTTGACGACCGTCCGTGTCTTAGGAACATAGGTTCCTTAGGATTTGAACCAAGGAACGTTGAGCGCCTTTTTTCTCGCCAGTGAACAACTGCTCTAACGGCAAAAAGGTATATTTTCGGTTATAACCCTGTTATTATTATAATGTTTCACTACTTTTACATTACCAATTAATTAAAGAAAATTTATTTTAGTGTAAAAATTATTTCATTATCATCAACTAAATAGCTTTAGTACACTAATTTTTACATTGCACTAATTTCTTATCAAAGTAATGCTTTAATACTTTATTATCACTAAAGTGTATGGTAAATAATGCACTAATATTGCACTATCATTACAACGCATTATGAGTTATGCACTATTATTGCTGTTTACGTCAAACATAAACCCAGTGTCCACTAAACACATCCGCTCGCCCTACTCGCTGCAAGTGGCACGACCGCTGACGTTTTCGTTCGGCAACATCAACGTTGAGCCAGCGTCGTGTTATTCATTTCAGAGTATCAAACCAGCAAGTTCACCTTAAAACCCACCACCCAAACCTAGAAGACAACATCACGCTGCTACAAGAAACAACATCCAACAATTTATGCAAAAACGACTTTACAAGGACATCACAGCAGCGAACCCAACACGGAACACTACAATCAATAAGACATCGAAGGACAGACATCTTAGACCCAACATCAAAACAACATTCAACATTTAGAATTATAATAACTAAAACCCACAAAGATATTGTAACACTTACTACAGAAAACAAAGGTATAAATTAAAAACACACTCTTTTATACAAAACACTAATCCTCTGTTCTTTTCTCCGCCACAACCCCGATCGTTCCTTGACCGAACATTTGGTCCAGCCGAGCCGACAGAGGAACCCCCATATTAGCAAAGGAGATTGTTAAAAATATATTAAACAAAAGAACACTGGAATCACTCAACAATCCACCCAATACCCTAACAAAAAAAGAACGCAGTCAGTTTACATTTATTCATTTTATTCAATGCTGCTTTAATTTAAATTGTTATTACCAATAAATATTTGTACACAAAAAGGTGAGAAAAAAAAATACCCAAACGCCGAAGAAAAAACTGCACGAACAAACTTTCGTCGCCACAAAAAACACCGGCAAATATTTTAAAGCAAGGGTCTTGCAGTAAACGCAGATAAAACGAAATATCTGGTGCCAACAAACAAACAGTCCCAGCGTATTGGCACCCACGTCACTATTGACTTCGAGGTTGTGAAGGACTTCGTCTACCTCGGTTCCAGCATTAACTCCACCAACGATATCAGTAGAGGGATAAAACGAAGCATAACTCGGCAATTGAGAAGCTGAACCCTCTCTCGACGAACAAAAGTCACGCTTTATAAGTCACTAATCATGCCCGTCCTGTTATATGCAGCATAAACCTGGACGTTGAGCAGATCTGTTGAAAAGACTTTGGGAGCGTTCGAGAGAAATATCCCTCGAAAAATCTACGGTCCAATCTGCGTCAATGGCGAGCACCGAATACGATGGAACGATGAACTGTATGAGCTATACGCCGACATCGACATAGTAAAGCGCATAAAAATCGAGCGGCTTCGCTGGCTAGGTCATGTTGAGCGGATGGAAGACGACGATCCAGCGGCGGACAACGCAAAAGAGGACGACCGCATCTCCGTTGAAGGGACGAAGTGGAGGACAACCTGACGAAACTTGGAGCTTCCAACTGGCGCCAGCAAGCGCAAAAGAGAAATGGCTGACGCAATTTCTTACAACAGGCGGAAACCGACTTACGGTTGTAGGCGCCATCTAAGTAAGTAATATTTTAAAGCATTTAAACATAAAAAGTGCACAAATATTTCACTAAAACACAGACTTAAAATACTTATTGGAAAAATAATTTACAACTAAAAATATATTAATTTTACTCTGCAAACTTCCACTAAGTTAAATATTTTGCAGCTGATTTAGTTGTTTGTTGACTTCTTGCTCACTCTCCCACCCAATCTTTGTTTATACGTATGAGCATACATACATACATACATACACTCGAGCTAAACATTAAATTCTCATTTGGTATTACCATCTCGAGAACTCTTTGCGTTACCCTATCGCCAAGAATTTGTGGGATTTTTCAAACTTACCCGATATTATTATAAATTTATTTTATTTTAAAAATTGTTAACCCTTTGTGATTCCTTAACCCATTAAGAACCCTTAACCTTTTTTAACAATTTTTTCAATATTTTTGGATTTTTCAGCGATTTCCATATAAAATTATAATCTTAACAAAAACTAACACTTGTTGACCCTTTAGAGGTTCCAAGAGGTAACAAGAGGCATTTAGGCCTCTTAACCCAATAAGGACGCTTTGAGAAAGTTTTCTGACCCATCAGCACCCAAATAATAAAAATAAAAAATTAAAAATCCGATAAGTAAAGTAAAATCATTAACCCTCGTAGCCCTGATAACCCAATCAGTGCATCGTACCCATCCACCCATTTAAAGATTTTACGCAGCTATGAGAGTTTTCTATAATATATTGTTAAAATTTTTCAGAGAAAAATACTCAAGTTACACACACAACTTAACCCAACCCGACCTTTTTTAAGTCAGCTGAGTCAAAATGTCAACAAGTATTAAAAAATCTTGAACAGTTGAACAATGAACAGTTTTATATGATTTTAAACAATTTCATTTGTTTACAATGATTATTAGTTTAATACATAATTTATTAATTATTAAAATAGTTTTTGTTGATTTTAACACAATACAGAGCGTGTTTGTCTGGTTTATTCTTTTTAAATTTTTCTTTGTACGGTGTTTGTTTATGTGTAGTGCAGTCAGCGTATCTAGTGTTGTTTTTGGTTTTTAACAGTTTTGTGTAAGCTGCATTTTAATGTGCTAGCCCTATAAACACAACTCACATTTTACATTTAAAAATACATGCTCACAGAATAATTTAAATTTTTTGCAATGGATTATTTTTCCGTTGATAAAATTGCTGCTTGTGCTCTAAACGAGCTATACAAACGCCAAAATAATCTGTACCCTATGTTCAGTTGTTCTGGCCAATGTGAGCGAATGTTCCATGCTTCTTGTGTTGGTATTTTTAAATCGTGCCTAACGATTTATTGTTAGTGCGATTTGGTCTTCGCTGATTTTTTACTTCATGCAGGGCCCTTACCCCGGATGAACTATATTCAAATAAAGTTTTTTGAAGAAAATCTTAACATGTTAAATAAAAATTTTAGAGAAATTTTTTACATTTTTTAGCGAAGTCAGCGCCGCACCCACTACCAGTGATTGTAATGAAATTACTGTTTAGGATAACATTTGGGTTCCCTTGTCTGTGACTGCTTTTTCCGGAATTCTGACAGTTTTATTAGAAAAAGACCCAAAATAATCTGTACCCTATGTTCAGTTGTTCTGCCACGTGTGAGCGAATGTTCCATGCTTCTTGTGCTGGTATTTTCAAATCGTGCCTTAACGATTTATTGTTAGTGCGAGTTGGTCTTCGCTGATTTTATACTTCATGCAGGGCCCTTACCCCGGATGAACTATATTCAAATAAAGCTTTTTGAAGAAAGTCTTAACATGTTAAATAATAATTTTAGAGAAATTTTTACATTTTTTAGCGAAGTCAGCGCCGCACCCACTACCAGTGATTGTAATGAAATTACTGTTTAGGATAACATTTCGGTTCCCTCGTCTGTGACTGCTTTTTCCGGAATTTTGACAGTTTTATTAGAAAAAGACCCAAAAGCTCTATAATACAGAGGAAAACCAAAAACAAAAATAAGCGCATAAGGCGTCTTCCTCCAGAGCAGCCCTCAGCAATGACATCAGAAATAAACAATACGGTGATTCCTTAAACACCATCTTCTATTCCTCCATTGACTAGTAGTCCAAATACGATTTCAACTACGCCTAACAGTAATTTCACTTTAAGAGTAAAGTTTTCATTTCACGTCTTCAGCCCGACACATCAATAGCAAATATATTGACGTTTGTCACGCAAGCCAAGTTACTAAGCTCTAATGCATTCTTTTCATGCAAAAAAAAAATTGGTAATAAGCTCTCCCACGCTTTTTTTATACTAACAGTTGCAGCTGTAGATTTTACAACTGTTCCTAACTGTCCGATAATATACTCGTTACCGATTTAAAGCCAAAAAAGAAGTCTAGAAGGACGGCTCAAGCCGCCCATCAGGCTCAAAAAAACTAAATAGGCAAAATAGTCCGCTTTACTAGTAACGGGTTCTACGACGCAGAGCATATTTCTATCAACTGAAAATTGCTCTGAGGATAGAAGAAACGTGGATTAACGGAAGTACTTGTTAGCACGGATATAGTCATACCCATCAAATAAGGATAACCTTATCTATCCATGGCAAGGAGACAAATTAAGGCTGCATTATGGGGTTGTAATGGTGTTATTGACATTGGTGATTATTTTGGGGTTGTTACACATGGTTGTTACATGGTGTCATAGACACGGGTTGAAATGAGCATAGTAAATACGATACAGGGCTTCTGGGGCAGGAGGCGCAAGCCGATGACGTCACGCCCGCACCCCAGCGCCATCTAGTGGGGGCTTTTTGCTAAAAGGTGCAAAGGTGTATGTCTTTGCTAAAAGCTATTAAAAATCGGCAAGTTTGGTGTATGTCTTTGCTTTAAGCTTTTAAAATTGGCAAGTTTGGTGTATGTCTTTGCTGTAAGCTTCTAAAAATTGGCAAGTTTGGTGTATGTCTTTGCTAAAATGTATTAAAAATTGGCAAGGTTGGTGTATGTCTTTGCTTTAAGCTTTTAAAATTGGCAAGTTTGGTGTATGTCTTTGCTTTAAGCTTTTAAATTGGCAAGGTTGGTGTATGTCTTTGCTTTAAGCGTTGATCATAATTTTATACACTACATTATCGGTAGTGGTAGTCAAGCGAGTTCTTATCAGTGCTTGCATGTTTTTTCTTAACCCTCGAATACCTAATAGCAATGACTCAAATTCTGCTGGTTGACTTTAGCTGAAATGATATGACTTGCTTTATGAAAATATATATATTAATATGGGTTGAAGCAATTTAGGTACGAGGAAGGTTGAAGGGTTAAAGAATTGTTTATAAATTTATCATAATGGTGCTAAGTATTAGGTTTGTGTATTAGATTTGCATAAGTAGTTTAAGAATTGGATAACAACCATTTGAAACATAGGCGTATATAAGTGGGATACATCTGAGGTACAAGTCTCAATCCCCCGGTCAAGTCGTCCAGCAAAATATCCGCCTCTGGCTTATATTTTATATAAATTCAAGAGTCTGTAAAGCTTCGAGATGCAGAAACTTCGAGAACATTTTAGAAGCCGACTTATGTCATTGCATGCCGAAGCGAATGGCGTGAGAGAGAAAGGGAGATAGAGAATTTGATAGTAAGAGAGAGAAAGGGAGATAGCAAATAGCGCGATCCTATACAAATAATACTTTAGAATCAACCTAACCTAAGCCAATGCCATAGGTATAGGGGGGGAGCACTCTTTACCTATATAGGTATATAGGCTACTCTATAGGTATAGACTTAAAAATTTATTTAAATTTTTCTTTATTACTATTATTATTATTATTTATATATATATATATAAACAAATTTTATAATCTTATTAATGGAAAAAAGTGATCTTATATTTAATTAATTTTTTCTTATTTCGCTGGTTAGAGGTGAATATTCAATTACTCGATCATGAATTACTAAACAGTGGGCTGAGGTTCTATCTGAAATCGGTTTGTTTGCTTCGGTTTCAAAATCAATTCGTACATCAATAGGTCCAACTTTAACTGCTTCATTTTGGTGTGTCACATCAACAACAATAAGTGGTGCAATAGCCTTAAATCCAACGACATCTAGCAATGGTTTAGGTTCCCGCATATAATAACTTTGTTGAAATTTTGCATGCATATCATATAGTACAGCATACTGTCCCATTTCAAAGCGACTATTTAAATCATCATAGGGATATGATTCAGAGTTTATATATACTTTTAAATTAGATATATTACAATGATCAAATATATTTCCTTACTGTTTACTTTTTTCTCTTTGTAAACCGATTATAAGAAATCGTGGTCTTTCATTTTGCGGTGAAAGCTTTACATTCCATAAAACTTTTGTTTCCTTTGGTAGTATAGGATTTATATGATAGTCCCAACTTCTAAACGCCATTGGTATTAGCAAATTTTCGTTTTTAATTATCTTGTACATTTCCAATTTTGCAAAGTCTGATAATTGTATAGGAGGCATTTTCCAAACTATGTCCAGTATTGTTAGCTTTAACTGATCAGTTCCATTTGTAGAATGATATGATCTATCATTATATGAAGAACGTTGAAGGATAAGTTCATGCTTCGAATTTAATATTATTTTATTATAGTCTTCAGCAAAATCCAGGAATATTTTCAATGGCCCACAACAACTAAAATGAGATTTTTCCAATGTGAAATTTTCATCAGGAACCCAACCAGCGTTTCTTAATGCGCCACTTTCAGCTTTATTCAATGATACGAAATTTTTCATGGTCGATGAAATTCCAAGATTTCGTGTACGATCAATTTCAAAACCATTAATTTCATAACGAATTTCATCGAACAGATATGAAACAAAGTTGTTTTTAAATTTCACACCTGTTGTTACGTATACTACATCATTTCTTCCTTCCTGTTTTACTATAAAACCATGAATGTAAATCATACTCTCACTTGGTAAGACAAAGAGATCTTGATTTTGAATTGGTATACGAATTTCATCGTTATTGTTAAACGATTTTTGGTATGGATAGTAACTATGATAGTCTCTTTTTATAATACTCTCATCGTACATAGGTTGTTGAAGTACATTGAGTATTTCATTCATATTGAATTATTGGTTGATTGATTATCGATATTGTGATTGATTGACTAATTATCGATCAGTTTTAGCCGGTAGCTGTAGAACAGTACAGATCAGTTTTAGCAGTTAGCTGTTGAGTGGTACAGACCAGTTTAGCAGTTAGCTGTTGAACAGCACAGATCAGTTTTAGCAGTTAGCTGTTGAATAGTACAGACCAGTTTAGCAGTTTAGTAATAGTTGTTGTTGACTCTTCTCCCAAGATTAAGTCCGAGTGATTTTAAAAATTCTATATTATATCTTGTCAATGGTTTTTTAGTTCTTCTTCTTCCTCGTTCAAGTGCTGATGTAGGACTAAGTGTAAATCCTCTTTGTATCTTATTTTTATTATAAATAATCATAATTATAATTGTTCTGGCTTGAAGTGTAGTCTTACGGTAATCTTTTCCCCTCGAAAATTTATAAGGTCGCCGTCTTGATTCAAGATTCTTATCATTATTTTGCTTACTTGTTGACAGTTGACAGGTAAATAAATGACATTTTGAGGTTTCTCTTTAATTTTACATCCGGGTGGAACATCTAGAGGAAATTCGTGAATAGTGTGAACCAAAGTGCTATTAATATATGATCCATCTGTCAAGTTGCTTTCGATACGTATTGTATTTACATTTGTAATATTCAAAGGTAAGTCAGATTGAAAATTTCTTGTTGTATCTGAATGATCTATATTTATATATTTTGTTTTTTCTATATCTTGTAATGGCTCTATAGTAACCACTTTGATAAATTCCTCGTACGGTAGCTCATTTTCTATCAACTTTCTTTTACTGAATCCCAACAACTGTCCTACACTGTTTGGTTTTGAAAAATCTATGTCTTCGGAGGAAGTAATTTCAGTTTTTAGGGTGTTATTGTTTCGCTCAATTTTTAAGTAAATTGAACCATCAATGGATTTTATACTTGACTCTAAGAAAGAAGCAATGTCTTTCAGTTCATATGAACCAACTGGAATTGTTATAGTATGTGGTCCGATATGGAATAAATTATTGTGATCATATACATTTGGTATAGAATTAATTGATACAAAGTCTACAAGTCCACAAACATATCTTGTAGGTAATTCAACCGGAGGAAAATATTTTGCAACAAGAGTTGAAGTGGTTCCGCTTAAAGAGATTGTTATTGACATTATGCGTATTCGTTATAAACTGATAGTCTATACCTATAGAGTAGCCTATATACCTATATAGGTAAAGAGTGCCCCCCTATACCTATGGCATTGGCTTAGGTTAGGTTGATTCTAACGTATTATTTGTATAGGATCGCGCTATTTGCTATCTCCCTTTCTCTCTCTTACTATCAAATTCTCTCTCTCCCTTTCTCTCTCACGCCATTCGCTTCGGCATGCAATGACATAAGTCGGCTTCTAAAATGTTCTCGAAGTTTCTGCATCTCGAAGCTTTACAGACTCTTGAATTTATATAAAATATAAGCCAGAGACGGAGATTTTGCTGGACGACTTGACCGGGGGATTGAGACTTGTACCTCAGATGTATCCCACTTATATACGCCTATGTTTCAAATGGTTGTTATCCAATTCTTAAACTACTTATGCAAATCTAATACACAAACCTAATACTTAGCACCATTATGATAAATTTATAAACAATTCTTTAACCCTTCAACCTTCGCTGTACCTTAATTGCTTCAACCCATATTAATATATATATTTTCATAAAGCAAGTCATATCACCTCAGCTAAAGTCAGCCAGCAGAATTTGAGTCATTGCTATTAGGTATTCGAGGGTTAAGAAAAAACATGCAAGCCCTGATAAGAACTCGCTTGACTACCACTACCGATAATGTAGTGTATAAAATTATGATCAGCGCTTAAAGCAAAGACATACACCAACCTTGCCAATTTAAAAGTTTAAAGCAAAGACATACACCAAACTTTCCAATTTTAAAAGCTTAAAGCAAAGACATACACCAACCTTGCCAATTTTTAATACATTTTAACAAAGACATACACCAAACTTGCCAATTTTTAAAAGCTTACAGCAAAGACATACACCAAACTTGCCAATTTTAAAAGCTTAAAGCAAAGACATACACCAAACTTGCTAATTTTTAATAGCTCTTAGCAAAGATATACACCATAATAGCTTTTAGCAAAGACATACACCATAATAGCTTTTAGCAAAGACATATAACTTTGCACATTTTAGCAAAAAGCACCCACTAGATGGCGCTGGGGTGCGGGCGTGACGTCATCGGCTTGCCCCTCCGCGCCTCCTGCCCCAGAAGCCCTGTATCGTATCTACTGAGCATAATTAGGCAATTCTGTTTATGATAAGTGGATTTAAGATTCATTCCTTAACTTGAAGTCAATCAAGCGCGATTAAGTGCTCAAACTGGGCACTGCCAGTTGTAAAAGTTTCATGCATGCATGAATTTTTTGTCTTGTTGCTAGGATGTTGTAGAGCTTCATTTGGCGGGACCGAGTTGCCCAGGTGACTATCATGGGTTGGCCCTTCGTGGATGCTCCTGATGGCTGTGGTTGTGCGAATGATGCATAGGTCTAGATTGGCTAGCGGGAGCCGCGAAGTGATAAGGCCGAGCTGGAGATCATGCAAATCTATCACTGTATGACCTCCAGGTTAAGAAAAGTATATCGTTGCGTTAACGCAACGCTGGACAAAAATAGGTTAAAGTTATACATTGTAACTCCAATATATATGTAATTAATGCTTATGTTCCTCCTTAGAATAGTGCACAGGCCTATGCAAGCCTTGCAAACTGCATAGATTACCTAATTAATTTACTATTAATTTAATGTTAATGACGACATTCTATTATTGGGCGATTTAGCCTACCTGATTTAAAATGGTATTTTTCTGACGATAATACATACTATTGTACATCTAATTCGAAGACCCGCCAAGAACATATGGATTTTCTTCCATTAAAATTAAATACTTGCTTTGTTCTGAAATCAGCATTTAATGGAAAATCCGCCCTTTATTAATTAAATCAAATTGAATTGAAATCCGAATTTCAATTTTGGCCTTTTACAATATACGCAGAATTGCAAGTGGCTGATACGTGGCATTGCACGCCCATCAACGATATATTTGTTGATATGTGTTTAGACTTACAACAAGTATTTATAATAGTCTTATTTATAAAAGTCTTGAAAGACTTCTTGACCTGGTCTTAACTACAAATAGTAACAATGTTACCATAAACTATTGAGTATTTGGTACAAATCCGACAGAGGAAATATAGTATATTCTATTTCAGTAAATAAGCTATATGAATTAAATTTTAAAGAACTGACTTTTTGTAGTTGAATCAGTTGCTTCATAGTAAACTTAATGCAATTTTAGAATATTTAAAAGTTTATTGGAACGATCGAAGACGATTTCGCCGATGGACCTGACGGTGTTCCTGCCATAGTGTTCACACATTCCGGTTTCGTTAAGAGTCAACCACTTTCTTTATTATTCAATAAATCAATTAACGAAAGTTTTTTTCCATTTTTCTGAAAAAAGTCATTTATAAGTCCTATTTATAAAAAGGGTTGCAGGAATGATGTCAATAAATATAGGCCTATTGCTTAGCTCTCATCGATTCCAAAATATTTTGAGCGGATCGTGTATTCACGAGTAAAAATGGTGGAGAAGTCATAACAACTCGTCAGCAACGTTTTGTGAATGCCAGATCCACTGGGTCTAATCTTCTCGATTTTACAATAATCTGCTTAAAATCGATTGATTCTGATAAGAAGGTCAGAATTTAATACGGCATTTGATAAAATACCACACAATCTTATCTTATTTAAACTCAAGTAAATAGGATTTCTACAATATTCTGTGGACTGGACTAAGTCGTTATTTGAAGGAGCGATCTTATCAAATACGTTTCCGAGGCTTATTGTCTTATGAATTTAATACTGACTCAGGTGTAACTCAGGGTAGCCACCATGGTCCACTGCTATTTCTGGATTAGGAATTTAATAATTAATTAAATTTAATGATTACAACTACAACGTTTTATTATACAATTGTGCATCCTCACTTGGAGTATGCAACTCAAGTTTGGTCCCTAAGTTACAATGTAAATGTTGATCAATAGAAATAATTCAAAAACGTTTTGTTCGGTATACCCTAAAGAGCTTAAGTGGGACTGACATATTAGACCTTCCTTCTTATGAGGATCGTTTCAAACTATTAAAAATGCAGTCTTGAAGTGAGAGAAGGAAATATGTAGATATCCGATTCTCCAGAACTTCTTTCTCTCATAAGTATTAACTCTAATCGTAGAATAAACCCTCTTCTAATCGTAGCAGTAGAAACGCTAACAATTTCAAACCGTGTTGTGAGTCACTGAGTCACAACTATTAAAACCAATGCAAGACTTAAATCAATGCATATTTGTAGGCACTACCTCTGGTGCCATACAACAAACTTAATAAATTCACATAATAAATTCACTTAGTAAATTCAAAGCCAATGCCAAGTTCAAGTGCATAAAATGCAGCGTCAGCGATAAGGCGTAAAACAGTTTAAGCTCGTCCCGTGCTACCAGCTGGTACCCAGCGACCAGCTTAAATAACAAGCCGTAGCGCCGGTGTGTTGTTGTTGTCTCACCGTGAGAAATAAGCTGACACCGCTTTGCCTTCTGCATTGGGCGAAAAATGCATTGACAGCGTTTTTAATTAATAATATTTTATTGTTGTAATTGCATGCATTTATGGAATTTTATTTACTGTAGCTTGCACTTGGACAATATTTAGCGTAACAAGAGTTCCGCCTTTTGAAAATAAAAACATGACTAATGAAATGCAACTTGAGCATTTTTCATATGTTAAACACAAGAACGTTTCCGCATAACTTGGAACTCGGCCAAGTTATGGGGAAATACCTTGTAGATTAAATAAGTGAGTGTTACAATTAACCAATTAGTAAGTAAGTCAAATTTAAGTATGTTACAAAAAACTGTCAATTATAAAAAATTATAATAATATTAAATTAAGCAATAACGTAAAGATTTTGGAAGCCAGACATTTACTATAAATATCTGTACTTCGGCTAAAATAAAGAGAAGTTTGTTTCTATTTCTCAGACGAGACACCAAGAAGTATTCTGTATTTTTCTTTGAAGCGGGCCACTTCACACACAGTATTTTCTTTCCTTTGGATAGTGCACATTAAAGTAGGTATACAATTGGCTGGTGAGCCATTATAATACACACCCAAAATCTTTTGGCAACCTCACGGCTGCCTATTCATTTGGCAGCTACCCTGCCGGTTAAATATAAGGTAACCCTTTTTTTTTTAAATATGGAAATTGTAGGCTAATGCGTTCTTCTCGACGGGGAAGAAGTCGCCTCACGTGTTAATTCAGGTAGTATTTTTAGGTCACGACGAAGGACCTACGGGTATCCTCATAGGGAGGATACCAACAACCGCATGAGTACCTTTGTTAACAATTGCATCGTTTTTAATGTTAATTCTCAAAAGGTTGTGTCGGTTATCCCATTTTTTTTAGTAAATAATTAAACTTGTTTAACTAAAACAGTTAAGCATATTTTCTGAATTAGTTAAGCATATTTTTTGTATTATGGTTAGTTCAACACGGACCAAAAGAGTGAAAGTACGAAAGTCTCACAAGTAAAATAATGTAAAAAATCATAAAAAGTTAAATAAAAGTCCTATGAAATCTACATTGGTGACCCGGACAAAAAGGACATGCAATAAAATTGATTAATAAAGTCAAGAAATAATAAACTAATAAATAAATGATCAGAAGGGCACGAAATGTGAAAAAACTATAATATCAACTTACAAATTGAGAGCACATTAAAACAAAAAAAAAGGCGTCAAATTAACACTTTTGCATATCATCACAATGATTAACAAGTGAACATGAATGCAAGCAGCCATAATTGCTGATTCTAATAAAATTCCAATTTCGAAATATAAAGATCTGATGAAAGTACACACCCACTCTAAGATATTCAAATGAAATTGTTCGCCAATTGCAATTAAAAATTCATCATTTTCGATCAAATCATCAACTAAATTTTGGCTGTAATTAACTGTAACACCGGACCGAAAATTGTACGTCACAACAACATTTTTCGATAGTGGGACACCGTTAGGGAAGCTTAATGGAGCTCAAAAGCTTTCAGAGGTCAAGCGATTTAACAAGTTTGGATCAACATGTTTTCAATTAATTGACAACGTGGTTTGCTGAATTTATTAATATAAGTAGTTTTTACCGTAGAATATAAATTGTATTTGGTATCAAACATATAGTAGTTTTAAAATTTTTTTCAATAATTCAAAATATTTTTAAATTTCTCGTTTCGCGTTTAGAAAAGTGTAAAACATCATTTTTTGGTAATCATATCTATTATTTAATTTAAAAGCCGGTGCCAACAGATGGGAAATATGAGCAACGAATCAAATGAAAGTTTGCTTGATTTAGGCAATGAAGGTCATTATTTGCCATCTCTTCACGCTTGCGGTGATACACGGGGCGTTGAACGCAACGCAAATGATTGAAATAATGCCAATGATGCTCAAACTATAAGTCAACTTCAATTTCAATAGGCAAATCTTATGAATACTTGTTCTCAATTGCACGATCAATTAAATCGACAAGAATTAACTAATTCCAATCTTCGTTCTCAAAATTCACATATCGAAACATTCAAAGTATCAAAGATACCAATTTTTTATTCCGACAAATCAGATCTATGGTTTCATCAGATCGAATCACAATTTCGCAACAATGGTGTCACTCGTTACTAAACAAAATACGACTTAGTTGTTTCATCATTGGACCCAAAATATTTGGACGTGGTTGCTGATATAATTCGCAAAACCACCCAATGAAAATAAATACAACGCAATTAAAAGTAATCTCATCAAAGAATTCCAACATTCTGATGAGACACGTTTAAAACAATTACTTATAGGCATGGATTTGGGTGATCAAAAACCATCTGTTAGTATCGCAAGTTAGTACGCAAAGTGTGCGAAACATCAAAAGGCATGGTTTCAGATCAAATTCTTGAAACACTCTGCTCAGCCAAACTGCCACAAACAATCAATGCAGTCATTGTCGGTGTTAATACACCGTTAAAGAAAAAAGCAGAAATTGCTGATAAGATTCAAGATAGAATCAAGTTCGACACTCCATCCATTTCGAAAATTTCTCCAGCGTCTCATTTTTCAAGTGTCAATGCTGTCCAACACAAAGGGCTTTTCAAATTGCCACGTTGTCAAAACAAATCGAAGATATTGATAAAAAATTCGATCGTTCACGTTCTCGCTCTCGCTCTAGTACTCGTTTTCGCAACAAAATTACCAAACGAGATTATAACGACAGCAAAAATAACGATCAGAAATATGATCAGAACGCACGCAAATGCACTAATTGGTGCAAGTTCAACTCCAATTTTAAGACAAAAAACAAAATGTGCCGTATTCAATGGCGGCAGAACCAGCATCTATTTACACAGGCCGCCAACTGTTCATTTATGATAAACTGTCCAACAACCGATTTTTGATCGACACCGGTTCAGATTTATCTATTATTCCCCCAACTATTAAAGACAAATTAAAAAACAATGCATTTGCCATTATTTTATATGCAGCAAATGGTACAAAAATAAATACATATGGTCAAAAATTGTTAACGGTTTCCCTCGGTTTACGTCGCAGGTTTCAATTCTCGTTTATTATTGCCGACGTCACAAAACCAATTATAGGTGCTGATTTTTTGGAGAAATTTAGTTTATTAGTGGATTTAAAAAAACGCAGATTGATTGAATCTATAACAAAACTCTCATCAAACGGTTCAATTAAATTAGTATCTTCCAATGAAATAAATATTACAACCTTTTTCAAAAATAATTTCAACTTTGATTCTCAATATGAAAGGTTGTTATATGATATTCATGAATTAACTTTACCACCAGATTATAATAATTTCAATAACGAAAATTTATCTGGCGTATATCATTATATTGAGACTAAAGGTACACCAGTTTATGCGAAAGCACGACGATTAACACCAGAAAAATACGATTCTGTAAAAAAGCAGTTCGAATACATGGTCGAAGTCGGTATTTGCAGGCCATCTAAATCACCCTGACCACCCCATTACATGTGGTAAGCCAGGATTCAGGAACTAATCGTCCTTGTGCTGTTTATAGAAGCCTTAATTCCGTCACAACACCTGATCGGTATCCCATTTCGAACATCCAAGATTTCACGATCAACCTTCACGGTTGCAAAGCATTTTCAAACATTGATCTGACACGCGCATACCACCAGATTCCCGTAAACGAATCTGATACTCCAAAGACAGCCATAACGACACCTTTCGGGCTGTTTGAATTTGTACGGATGACTTTTGGATTACGTAACGCAAGTCAAACCTTTCAACGTTTCAAAGTTTTAAAGGGCTTACCGTTCGTTTTCAAATATATAGATGATATACAAGTTGCGTCAAGGAACCATGCCGAACATTTTAAGCATTTAAGAATCGTTTTTGAACGTTTTCTGAAATATGGGATTAAAATTAATTTGTCAAAATGCGAGTTTGGTAAAAGTGAAATTAATTTTCTTGGCTATACAATTAATGAAAAAGGAATTCGACCAATCGATAAAAAAGTAGAAGCCATCATGAACATTGAATTACCATTAATTGCCAAGGACTTACGTCATTTCATTGCTGCATTAAATTATTATCGACGATGTCTACCAAATGCTTGTGAAAATCAAGGCACTTTACAAAAATTATTAATGGCCAATAAAAAGAAAGACGAAACACCTGTCGTTTGGAACGATTCTGCAATTAAAGCTTTTGAGGCATGCAAATTTGAAATCAAAACAGCAGCATTACGCGTATTGGCACATCCTTGCCTAACTGCAAAATTATGCATTTTCGTCACCGCTTCTAATTTTCGAGTTGGCGCAGCCCTGCATCAAATTGTTGATAATGCACATGAACCTCCAAACGTATGACAGAGACACAAAAGAATTATAGTGCGTATGATCATGAATTACTTGCCATGTATCAAGCTCTCAAGCTTTTTCGAACTCATGTTGAAGGGCGTGAGTTCACAATTTACACCGATCACAAACCACTTATTTCAATGTTTAACAAAAAACTAGAGCAATGTTCGCCTCGTCAACTGACTCATATCGATTTTATTGGACAATTTACTTCTGATATTCGACATATTGCTGGAAAAAATAATTTCATCGCTGATATGTTGTCTCGCATTGAAAATCCCGAAGTTTTCGAAACTCACACAATAAATTACGAAAATTTGCAAAAAGAGCAACAAAATGATGACGACATAAAAGCATTATTAAACAATTCCAAATAATTGAAATACCAGGAACTAACTTCAAAATTGACCGTGATACAAAAAGTAATAAAAATAGACCATATGTCACAAAAAACTTACGTACACAATATTTTAATTTGATTTACAATCTTACTCATCCAGGCATTAAATCTTCAATTAAATCAATGACTGATAGGTTCGCTTGTCCAAGCATTAAAAAAGACTGTAATCGTATGGCAAAAGCATGCATAAAATGCCAAAAAGCCAAAGTTGGTCGACGACCATTGGTTTTTCAATTTTTAGTTCCGGACGAACGATTCAGTCATATTAATATTGATCTCATTGGACCCTTTCCTAGCTCTCGTGACTATAATTATTGCCTCACATGTATTGACCGTTATAAGAGATGGCCAGAAATGATTCCAATCGATAACATTTCCGCCGAAACTGTAGCAAAAGCTCTAATGACTGGTTTGATTTCTAGATTTGGTATACCACGCAATATTACAACTGACCGTGGCAGACAATTTGAGTCCACGTTATTTAACGAATTGACAAAATTTTTGGATATCACGCATTACCGTATCATCCGCAAAGCAATGGTATTATTGAACGTTAACAACAATTAAATCAGCTCTAAAATGCAATAACGCAAACGATTGGGTAGGTAAGAAGTCTACCCAATCTACCATTTTATTGGGTCATCGTTCGACCATTAAAGAAGACATACAAGCAACTCCTTCTGAGTTAGTGTATGGCACTTCACTTAGATTGCCCGGTGGATTTTTTGATAAATCGACAAAAGAGATCCCTCAAAGTTATTATGTCAAAAATTTAAAAACCATTTTTGAAAAGTTAAGACCGATCGAAACTTCAAATCATAATGCGTGCCGAAAAATTTTTGTTCAAAACGATTTAAGTTCGTGTACTCATGTTTTCCTTCGTAACGATGCGGTATCACCACCTCTAACACTGCCATACAATGGTCCGTATAAAGTGTTGGAAAGAAAACAATCAACTTATATCATTGAAATTCGTTTAAAAAAGCAAGAGGTTGCAATAGACCGTTTACAATCAGCGTTTGTCAATAACAGTGAAATTGACTTGCCAACAAATGTTCAAAAACACAATGAGAAAAGGTTGAATAAAAACGCTCCTCACTCAAAAGATCATTAAAAGCAATTATGTAATTAGATCTATGTATGTGCATGGTTAGTTGTTACGCCTTGTGTTGTACCAGAGCCCAACCATTTCTTTGGTGAGTAAATTTTTCCAGCATTAACTTATTTGAGGTCACTCCATAACATTGATTTGTTCAATGATTTCTGGGGTTGGGTTTGAATGGGTTACTGCTGAGGAAGTGCGAAAAAGCTGTAGTAGCTGATCTTTATTCTAATTGAACGTTAGTAGTTCTCCTCTAAATCCAACGTTTAACTTTAGGAGGAATGCTAGGTTTGTTGATAGTGCGTTAAAAAGTTGCGCAATATCGTAATAATCTTGAATGATATTCCCAATAAGTTTGGCCGCAGTGTTTTTACTGATTTAACAATTGCCAAGACTTCCAACTCGTATGCGTGATATTTTTTTCTGCGTCACTGGTGGATTTGCTCCAATACTGGATGAAATTCAGAAAACTCAGTGCTCTTCTACATAAGTAAATCCTAGCTTACTACCATCTGTGTGTAATTCTGTTGCAGAATCAGATTCATATATTTGAAGTACAGGATTCATAATGAGCTTTTCTTTAAAATTCTCGAATATGTTTTTATGTTCATCTTCAAAAAAAGGGCAACGATGGTTGCGTACCACAAAATAAATTTTCTGAAATAGCCTGCTAGTCCTAGAAAGCTCTGTAATTCCTTGTCCGTCCTTGGTTCAGGAAATTGTTCCACTGCTTTTATTATTTACTCTGACGGATACATATTCGAGTTACAAATAATGTATTCCATTGGTATATTTTTTACCATCTTTTCAGATGAAAAAAGATTAACTTGGATGATCCAGATGGATACCGATACTAATGGAGAGGTTTAAAAAAGTATCCGATTATATTTTCAAGAAGAAATTTTGGTGGTTGTTCCGTCATGGTGTGGGGAGCCATTCACAAGACGTGTGAGGATGATAACTATTATTAAATTGTAACGAAGCTCCCGGTCTTCCGGGTCCATAGCTGAGGTCAGCTCGCCGGATTCCGAGGTCCAGTACATTATTTATAATAAAAAATAAAGAGACTTACAGTTATAGTTGATATTTCTTTATTGGGGCTTTAAGCCAATAATTTTAGAATAAGGTAATGCGACTTCCTTCACTCGTCTCCTACTCCTTTTCTGGTGGCGAAACGTACCCGACGTGGCAACTGATAGGTGTCTCGAGGATGGTCCGTCGTTGTCGAAATGTCGTCTCGTGTCTCTAGTACTCGTGCGTAAATTATACCTCTGTGGCCCTGGCTCTTCCTTACTATCAAGGCCCTCCTTATGTGCCCAGGCTGACGCCTCGGCTACGTATATGACAACATAGAAGATATCCTGCCTCAGTGCCCAGGCTGACGCCCCGGTTACGTATATGACAACCTAGAAGATATCCTGCCTCTGTGCCCAGGCTGACGCCCCGGCTACACATACAACAAGTTAAATTTACCCTACTTAAGTGCCCAGGCTGACGCCCCGGCTACGTATACGACCAGTTAAATTTACCCAACTTATGTGCCCAGGCTGGCGCCCCGGCTACGTATACGACAAGTTAAATTTATCCTACTTATGTGCCCCAGGCTGACGCCCCGGCTACGTATACGACAAGATAAATTTACCCTACTTATGTGCCCAAGGCTGGCGCCCCGACTACACATAGAACAAGTTAAATTTACTCTACTTATGTCTTTGTCCTTCCGTCTCGGACAGTCCTCACCTTACCTTCGTTGCCTTACCTTCAATTCCCAGCAATTCCCAGTTGGTCGCGTGCACTCCAGTTCGCGGTCCGCCAGCAACTGAATTTTTAATCGCTTGTCAGCAAGTCTACCACTCTATTGCTGGCCGTAGTTCTTCTTCTTATTATCATTAAGCATGGCGCTTCTTGTATGTTACTCCGTTCGTATGTCGTACTATGCTGCTGCTTTGTTTCTCTTCTGCTTAGGTTATGTAGACAACGTGTTATTCTCGTAATCGTTTGTATATGTACATTTATGTTAGTACAGGGTGCTTTTTTAATTATTTATATACATTACAAATGTTTATATTCAATTCTTCTTAATAATAATTTACTTGATTATTACACAATGCAAAATAATGTAACAGGTAAGTAAGTAGATAATTAAAGTAGGTAAGTATAAGTAAATAAATTAAGGTAAGTAAAAATATAAGTTCATGGTAAGTAAAGTAAGTAAGTGTGAGTGAAAAATGTTTGAATAATAATAAAGTAAATAAGGGGTTCTCTTCTTTTACATATACAACTAAAAAAAAAAAATAAAATAACAGAAAATATATTTCTGGTGGACTGCGTCGCTGCACCTTGTGTGGGCAAAAGTTGCCGGCAAGTTTTGCGCGTCACACTCCCTCCTTACTTCGCCGGGGATTCGAGAAAGGTTTTTACTTCGCCGCCTTTGGATATCACTATTCGATACCAGTTCCCGTTAATCTTACGGCGTCGGGAGAGCTTCGTCCTTTTCTTCCTTTTGGCTTGTAACCCGCGGATTTCAGCTTCAAGAATTTCTTCTGTCGTTCGACCATTCGCCTGGGGTTCTATGTTTTCGGGGGTGAATATGTCGAACCTTTCACTGGGACTGTCCTCATCGAGTCCTTACCATAGGTCCGCGTCAAGTGACAGGGTTTCCTCGTTTGCGCCCGTGTCGAGGTACGTTTCTAGAAACTCCACTGTCTGAGGTGACATCCAGGGTGGTACGGTGATGTCTTCGGTACCTGGTGTCGTTGGCGGGGGCATGCCCACCTGGCATGACCTCTCGATGGTAGTAGTGACAGGGTCTGTCTGTGTTGAGCTATGCACGGGGATCTGGGTGCGGGACCATTGGTCTCGGTGACGGATGAAATCGACTACATCATCGTGTATATTGCTGACTACACTGGCGATATCGTCCGGCCCGGAGATGGAGTGACTTTCAACGGGGTCGTTTGTGTCCGGGTTTGAGGGTTCCCATGTTATGAAGGGTAGAGGAGGCGACGCCGGGAACTCCACCCAGGGTTCGTCGGGAAATTCTCCTGAGGGTTCCGGGTCTCTGACGGTTAACGTGGCTCGGCATTGTAGGACGTACTCTGTCCAGCCGCTAGCGCTTACCACATCCCGCAGGACTTGCGTCGAGAACCACCTCCCTTGTGGGGGGACATACTCCTCATCCTCCACCAAGTCACTTGCACTACTGATGCTGATTGGGGATGGGCCTCTGGCTTCATGCTCCTCATTCTCTACTGAAGCTTCGGCCTCTTCTAGTACGCCGAGACTTTCTTCGTCTGCGACCTCGCCAGGGTTTGACCATGTCTCGTCATCATCTTGTTCATTACCTGCTGAACTAGGGGTCGTTGGCGTGTGCGGTGTGTCACTTCTTTGTGCCTGGCTGCAACTGGGCCCTTCTTCAGGGCAGTCGCCTCCTTCGATAACACGGTCATCGGGCTCATTGTCGGCATCTCCAGGGATAAGCTGGCTTCTAGGAGCAGCGAAACGTACCCGTCGGTGGCTGGCACAGGCAGTTGCCGGTGGTGTATCCCAAGAGTGGGCAGGGTTCGTGCTAGGTGCCACGTTCAGGTTGCCTTCCTCACTGTCGGTACTGTCGTCCTCGAGGTGGTACTCTCCTTCTTGTCCCGCACGCTGTGCGGCTAACCAACTTCGTCGGTAGCTCTGGCCCTTCGAGGGTTGAGGGTCAGAAGGCTGGTGCGAGTGGCTGCAGAGGGGCCCTTTCGTATCGGCTATCCTGACCCGGCGCTGTGTTTGGGACTGTGGCCGGTTGATGATGTCTGCGTCGTGTGTATTGCTGCCTAGTCCCTGGAGACCGTCGACACGGTGGAGTCGGATGCGGGGGAGCTTTTGTGGTTCATCCACCCTTTCCTCCCAACCTGTGCTCAACTGCCGCGTGCGTGGTCGTTTCCGCTGTTCCTCTAAAAGGTGTCGCAGGAACTTTTTTCTGCTAGCCTCGAATTTGTCTTTGTATTTGTTTGCCATGATTTCTCGTCCTTCTACGTTGATGGTAGGTTCGGCTTATGCTTCAATAATGTTGACTTTCCTCGTCCGGTTGCTGCTTGGTCGCTACTCGAATGACGCAGCTGTCGCTCTGTCGATTGCTGATTTACTTTTGATTTTATTGCCGAGGTGGGGTTTTTGTTGTTAGTGCGTGCCGCCATGGGATGAGCTCAACTTTTCTGCTCTCCCACTTTCATTTTCGTAATAAATTTTTAGCTCTCCCAGGTGGGCGGTGCGTGATCTTCTCTCTTCAGGTTTCTTGACTCGGACTATTACGGGGGATACGAATGCTTCCACCCTGTACGGTCCATCAAAGCGTGGGGCAAATTTAGCTGCGAATTTGTCGATGGCTTTGGAAAGTGGGTGTTGTTTAACCCACACGAGTTCTACTTTCGGCTTCCACTCTCGTCGTCTTAGGTTGTAATGTCTTGCTTGGGTTTGGGCGCCTGTTCCATATTTCTTCTCACGATTTTCAATAGACTTTTCAGTCGTTCTGCTCGTTCGTTTACTGTCAGAATCGTCTGACCTGTGCCTATAGTGTTTTCGTCGAATAGGGCATTGGGTAATCGGGGTTCTCGTCCTTGTACTACAAATGCAGGGGTGTATCTGGTGGACTCTGACTCGCTTGTATTATAAGCCAACGTCAGTTTTGGGAGTAGCTCGCCCCACGTGCTCTGTTGCTCTTCAGTATACTGGGATATCATCGTTTTGATGGTTCTATTGGTGCGTTCCGTCGAATTCTCCTGCGGGGTGTAGGGTGCGGTGTACCTTTGTTGTACGCCGAGACTTTTTAGGTAGTTTTGGAAGTTTTTACTTGTAAACTGGACTCCGTTGTCTGTGATTAAAATCTTCGGCACTTCGAACCTTGCTAGGACTCGTTCGCGGAATGCTTTCACGAGCTGGTCGCTGGTAGCTTTCCGGAGTGGCATCATCTCCATCCACTTAGAAAACTTGTCTATAAATACTATGAGCATAGTATTGCCATGCTTTGATCGCGGTAGGGGTCCCACAAAATCTGCGCAGACGGTGGACCATGGTTCTTCGGCTAAGTGGGTCAGCATTTCACCGGCTGGACGTTGCTGGGTTACCTTGAATCGTTGACAGATTTTGCGTCCTCGTACATACTGGCTTATGTGGCGGAACATTCCAGGCCAATAGTACCTGTTGGCTATTCGTGCTATTGTCTTCTGTATTCCCAGATGGCCGGCTGTAGACGCATCGTTATTCTCCTTCAATACCCGCTCCTGGAGGTGGTTTGGCACACATAACTTCCATGGTGTGCAGTCTTCATCACCGATGGTTCTGGGAAAGTGACGGTATAGCTTTCCGTCTTCTGTGCTATACTCTGGAAACCTTTCCGGGTCGGCTTCTACCTCGCTGACGCGTTTCTCATACCAAACACCTAGCTTTACATCGCGCTGTTCGATAGTGCAGCCACGTACATTTTCGATAGGCTGTCGAGATAGCGCGTCGGCCACAACGTTTTGTTTCCCTTTCCGGTACTGCACGTCAAAGGAGTATTGTTGCAACTCCAATGTCCATCTTGCGATACGACCCGAAGGGCTCTCAATGGAATTGAGCCATTTGAGCGAGAGGTGGTCTGTAATGACCGTAAACGTGTAACCCTCCAAGTAAGGCCTCATTTTACGTATTGCCCATACTATTGCCAGGCACTCCTTTTCCGTGGCGGTGTAATTGAGTTCAGCCTTGTTAAGGTGTCTGCTAGCATACGCGATTACCCTCTCTGCTCCGTCTAGGGTCTGAGTGAGTACTGCTCCGAGGCCATAGTCACATGCATCGGTCTGGAGAGCGAATCGTTGGTTAAAATCCGGGCAGGCTATGACCGGTGCTTCGGTGAGCCTTTGCTTTAATTCCTCAAATGCTTGTTGCTGTTCTTGACCCCACTTGAAATGTTTTCCCTTCTTCAGTAGGGTAGTCAATGGGTGCACGACCGTGGAGAATTCGGGGACAAAGCGTCGGTACCATGACACGATACCAAGGCATCGACGGAGTTCTCGTATGTTTTCAGGAGCTCTCAACTCTTTAATTGCGGCTACTTTATCCGGGTCTGTGTGGATACCCTACTCGCTTACCACATGTCCGAGGTATTTCACTTCCTTTTTAAAAAAATGCACACTTCTCGGGGTTGATGCGTAGATTGGCTTCTCGTAGTCGTCTGAACACTTCAGCTAGGTTTTCCATGTATTGCTCTAGCGTGCTCCCTGTGATGATAATGCCATCGAGATATGCAAACGCATGCGGTTCCAGGTCGACACCGATGACGCGGTCTAGAGCTCGCTGGAAAGTAGCTGGTGCGGAGTGGAGCTCGAATGGCATTTCGCGCCACTGAAAGAGTCCTCGGCCTGGGACTGTAAAGGCCGTGTATTCCTTGCTGCTTTCCTCCATTGGTATTTGCCAATACCCGTTCTTCAAATCACGGCTGCTTATGAACTTTGCGTTTCTGAGTCGGTCGAGGATGTGGTGAATTCTAGGAAGGGGATAGGCATCCGGTACTGACCGTGCATTCAGTTGACGAAAGTCGATGCATAATCGCCACTGTCCAGTCTTTTTTCTTACTAAAACTATTGGCGCGCTGTGGGGGCTTCGTGAGGGTTCTATACAGCCCTTTGCCAGGAGTTCATCGATTTCATCGTCAATTATTTTCTGCATTTCTGGGTTCTTTGGAAAGTACCTCTGTTTTATTGGCCGGTCGTCGCGCATCACTATGCGGTGTGCCGTTATATATGATAACCCTTGAATTCCTTCGAAACTCTTCAGTTCTTCCTTAAGGAAAGTCTCGATCCTTTTATCTTCCATGCTACTTATTTCCTTAATACGACCGATTACACTCGGTTCGTGTTCACGTTGTTGTACTCCAGTGGATGACGTAGCCCTTACTATCTTCGCTGACTTTTTCCTTGTCGTTGCCGTTGTTGTTGCCCTTCGTTTCTTGTTGACAGTTGGTCTTGCAGGTGTCGCTGCCCTTGAAAACTTCGTTGCTTTTCTTGATGACGCCGCTGTTGTTGCCCTTCGTGGCCTGTTGCTCTCTGCTGCTGCGATTGTAGTTGGTGACGCAGGCGCTGCGCCGACGGCAGTTGGTGATGCAGGTGATGCTGCGACGGCAGTTGGTGATACAGGTGCTGCTGCGACGGCAGTTGATGACGCAGGTGCTGCTGCGACGGCAGTTGGTGATGCAGGTGCGGCTGTGACGGCAGTTGGTGATGCAGGTGCTGCTGCGACGGCAGTTGGTGATGCAGGTGCGGCTGCGACGGCAGTTGGTGACGCAGGTGCTGCTGCGACGACAGTTGGTGACGCAGATGCTGCTGCGACGGCAGTTGGTGACACAGGTGCTGCTGCGACGGCAGTTGGTGATGCTGCGATTTGATGAATAATTTCAACTCGTGTATTTTCGTTGGACGTGTTTCGCAAGTCAAGGTGAAAATCCCCACATCTTATTGTCGTCCCGATACCGGACAAGAAATCCATGCCCAGAATTAAATCATCCATCACTTCTGGGAGGATCAGGATTGTGGCTTGGTAACTATGCTTTCCCAAGGAGACTTCCACCTTTAGTGCCTCGGTGACCTTCTGCGTTCTTGCGTCAGCCAGCCAGGCATAAGTTGTGATGGGAATGGTGTTATTGGGAGTTCGTAGTTTATTGGCGAAGTATCTGCTGATGAAACTGCGGGTAGCACCCGTGTCCAGTGTAGCCTCCATCCATACATCGTCGAGTGCTACTGTGGTGACGATGCGGCCTCCTTCGGCTCGCAGGTCATCTAATGGTGTCGAGGCTTGGCATAGTTTGGACCCTGCTCTCCTCGACGTGGAGGGGCCCCTTGGTAGTTTACCGACGTCTGGCGGCAACAATTAATAGTACGAATGTCCTTGCGGCCGCAATCCCAACAGAAATGAACGGGCGGGCCCTGGCACGTTCGAGCCAAGTGTCCGCTTTGTCCACGGCGTCTACCGATAGTGCGCGGATCTACGTGTGGGTTTGGTCCGGGAAAACTTTGCCCTGTTCTATCGTCGCGTCTCGGAAGCTCTGATCGGGTCTGCGTGAGACTTGGCCTGCCCAAGTTTTCGTAGTCGCCAGCTAGGCTGATTAGTTCTGCTAGGTTCACGAACTCTCTGCGTTTAACATATAGCTGGAGTTCATGGCTGCAATTACGGTATATTCTCTGCAACCGTTTTTGTTCACTAAGATCGGAGTGTCGCATCAGATTCTGTCAGCGCCAACAATTCGCCTGGTAATTGTTGGCGCTGACGTAAGTCGTCCTCCAATCGTTCAAAGAACCGTGTCGGTAGGAAAAATTTGAGGAAATCAGCTTTGAAGCTCACCCAACTTTTCCAATGCTGATTGTTGTTTCTGTAGCTACTGAGTGATTGGCTCTGCAACAACTCCGGCATGGTTTTTGGTAATAAATTGATGTCGATTTTGTAGACCTCCGACAACTCCTCTACTCACTCTATAAATGCAAGTAGGTCCTCGTCCCCTTGGTATTCTATTCCCCACTTCTTTATTCACTTTATAATGTCGCCGTAGCATACCACCCGCTGAGTATCTCTTGGAGCCTCGGAGTATGGCCACTTCGATGGTGGGTACCCCGCTAAATTTCCTGCTGCCAGTCCTTGTGTCGTCTCGTGATTGTTGGCTCCCGTGAGCTCTGATGATGGTACCGTCAGATGTACCGGTGGGATAGAGTACCCGGTATTAGTTGCCGGTGGTCCTGGTGAATTTCCTCGCTTGTGTTTCGTCTCTAAATCTACCAGGCGTTTTTCTTCATCCGGGGATAGCTTACTCTCGTTCACCAAAGCTGCGAAGCGTTTTCTCATCTCTTCCACTGAGCCATCCGCTTCAAAGTGAAACTCTTCCGCATAGTTGAGCAGGTCCTCGCGTCGTAGCGAGTAAATCCAAGTAGTTTTCACCATTCTGTTGTTTTTTTTTTTTTAAACACTTTGGCTTAAACTTAGTCTCTTAAATGTGTTTTTTTTCACTGTGTAGCCTTTGCTTAAACGTCCTTTCGACGTTAGTAATTTTCTTTGAAAAATATTTCTTCTATAATTTTCCTTTCCAAAATTTGTTCTAGGTTATTTTTTTTTCTATAGTTTTACTTTCAGTTGCAAACACTCTTACTGTTTTTTTTCACTGGTTAACCTTTGCTTAAATTTCTTCCCACAATTGTTCTTGATAATATTTTTTTTTTTCTTCTAATTTTTTTCTTTAATATTTTCCTTCTAAAATCCTTCAAAATTCACTTTTTACACTTTTGCCTTTGTTCCGCTCGTATACTTCAGTTCGTTATTTCTTCTTTATTATTTTTTTTCAGTAACCCGTTTCACCACCATTTTCAAGCCGTGTGCACGTAATCTTCTGTTTCCATTTTCTCTAACTATTCTGAAGGTCCCTGCTCGGGCGCCATGTAACGAAGCTCCCGTTCTTCCGGGTCCATAGCTGACGTAAGCTCGCCGGATTCCGAGGTCCAGTATATTATTTATAATAAAAAATAAAGAGACGTACAGTTATAGTTGATATTTCTTTATTGGGGCTTTAAGCCAATAATTTTAGAATAAGGTGATGCCGAGGATAACCGTGCCGCGCGACTTCCTTCACTCGTCTCCTACTCCTTTTCTGGTGACGAAACGTACCCGACGTGGCAACTGGTAGGTGTCTCGAGGATGGTCCGTCGTTGTCGAAATGTCGTCTCGTGTCTCTAGTACTACTGCGTAAATTATACCTCTGTGGCCCTGGCTCTTCCTTACTATCAAGGCCCTGCTTATGTGCCCAGGCTGACGCCCCGGCTACGTATATGAAAACCTAGGAGATATCCTGCCTCTGTGCCCAGGCTGACGCCCCGGCTACGTATATGACAACCTAGGAGATATCCTGCCTCTGTGCCCAGGCTGACGCCCCGGTTACGTATATGACAACCTAGAAGATATCCTGCCTCTGTGCCCAGGCTGACGCCCCGGCTACACATACAACAAGTTAAATTTACCCTACTTATGTGCCCAGGCTGACGCCCCGGCTACGTATACGACAAGTTAAATTTACCCTACTTATGTGCCCAGGCTGGCGCCCGGCTACGTATACGACAAGTTAAATTTACCCTACTTATGTGCCCAGGCTGACGCCCCGGCTACGTATACGACAAGTTAAATTTACCCTACTTATGTGCCCAGGCTGGCGCGCCCGGCTACACATACAACAAGTTAAATTTACTCTACTTATGTCTTTGTCCTTCCGTCTCGGACAGTCCTCACCTTACCTTCGTTGCCTTACCTTCAATTCCCAGCAATTCCCAGTTGCTCGCGTGCACTCCAGTTCGCGGTCCGTCAGCAACTGAATTTTTAATCGCTTGTCAGCAAGTCTACCACTCTAATGCTGGCCGTTATGTTTATATTCAATTCTTCTTAATAATAATTTACTTGATTGTTACACAATGCAAAATAATGTAACAGGTAAGTAAGTAGATAATTAAAGTAGGTAAGTATAAGTAAATAAATTTAGGTAAGTAAAAATATAAGATCATGGTAAGTAAAGTAAGTAAGTGTGAGTGAGAAATGTTTGAATAATAATAAAGTAAATAAGGGATTTTCTTCTTTTACATAAACAACTATAAAAAAAAAATAAAATAAAAGAAAATATATTTCTGGTGGACTTTGTCGCTGCACCTTGTGTGGGCAAAAGTTGCCGGCAAGTTTTGCGCGTCACAATATACCGAGCCTCAGGTGGTAACCAAATTATAAGCAGCGTCGTCTTATGAACTTTCTTCATTATGGATCTAACAATTGCTTCGAAACTGTTCAAGACTCGCCAAACCGTAATTTTTGAAACTAATTACTTGCAAGTTGGCCACAAGATTTAGTTGAATTTCTGGCTTTCTTAATAATCATTCGCTTATCACGCTCCCAGAGCTTAGCTTTACGACCTGTTTTGTATTTTTTGACATCAATTTTCGGGTTTTTTAATAAGGAGGCAATAACACAACGTTCACGACCAATTTTTTTTTTAAATTTGTGAAAAATTAAGCCCCTGGTCATTATATGCTAAAATGTAGCCCCTTTCTTCTTTGGATAGCAAAGTCCCGCACGGCATTTTAATCATAAAGTTCTGCATATCACAATTAATGTTCATATACAGACTGATAACGACATGAACTCTCTAGTGATGAACTTTTAAATGGCTGTCGTATAGTTTTGATACGATTGCAGTTAAGCAGAAATTAGTGCTTTTTAACGCTAACTAACGGTACTCCTGCAATTGAGTGATAAGAGCTGATAAAGATACTTTGTTTAAAGTAGTACAGTTTGTTCTCTCATTCTGTGTTTGAGCTTTCTTCTGACTGTTATCAACATAGATTTGGCGAGAGTGTTTGTTGTCGTATAGTTTTGATAAGCACCTTAGTATCAATTTTTCGAAGGAGTGTTCCATTATGCCATCGATAATGTAGGAAATTGTAAAACTTTCGTCAAGATTTAATGGTCGATGCAATCTCACGCATATCATATACGTATGCCCGCCAGGACTCGTTTGATTTTCCTTTCTGCAGCTAAGTTTGGCGTGTACATGTTTTAAGATTATGACTGCTTTAAACTCGCGAATTAACTCTAGTGATTACAGTATGGACAACTTGTTATGAAAAATTTTGCGGTACCTTGAAGATATTTTTTCACGAATATAAGCAAATTATTGTGCGCTTATCTACAACCATCTCTTAGTTCTTCAACTCGGTGGATCAATACCTCAACCAATACATCGTCTTCTCCGTTAAATGTTTCAACGATACCTTATGCGTCTTTGAATGACATATGCACCAGAGAACTGCAAAACTCAATTTCTGATTGATTAAATCATTCACTGGAATTCTTACTCAACTCAACTCATTCAACAAAGTTCAGCGTTGAATAAAATCAGACAATACTGGCGAACGCGTCTATTGTATCAGTTTGAGTTTGAGTTCGCCTGATTGAACTCACATGTTTGAGTGCACGAGTGTTGACGTTGAATAAAATAAAATTATGCTGCTGAAGGCGTCGTTTGTGTGAGCTAATTGACGGATTAAATTCGCATGTTTGAGTATTGGCGTTGAAGTGTTTACGGATTTGTGTTTCGTAAATAAGAAATCAAAGAAATAGTTAAATTTAGTTGTTTGCAGTCAATCGTAATAAAAACTTCACCCTTCTTCTTCTTGTTCTCTCTTTCTCTCACTCTCTCTGTATGCACATGAAAAACTCATACGTGTTGATTTTTGCTTTTTGCGTTTCATTCTTGATGAAAATAATCGTTTTTGAGCCCAACGAACAAGCATGAAATATGTATCCGAAGACGACCGTCGATTAAAATCACAGAGCCAACACAAGGCACTCGGTTTGATTGAATTGAACTCAACAGCGAGTGTGTGCATTCGAGCAAGTCTGATCGATTGAACGCAGAGGCATGATTTTTACAGTGTTGATTACGTATGAATATTTTTATGTGAGTTTTGCAGTTCTCTGATATGCACAAAGCTGATTTCAGGAGATGCATGCATTGCTTGTTGCTGACGTATGAATCCAAACTAGTCAAATATTTTCAGCGATGCTGTGTGGATCTCTTGTTGTACTATTTGTCTTCTATGTATATAGAATTGTACAAAAAAAAAAAATCTGTACATTAAAAATTTTTTTGAAATTTGACACATTTGCGATGGACGTTTTGAATGACGCTGAGTCCGAAAATCGCATTTTTAAAATTTTTATCTGTCTGTCTGTCTGTCTGTTAAAGCATCACGCGAAAACCACTGGATGGATTTTAATGAAACTTGATATCCATGTTCCTTATATCCCCGGTCAACATATAGGCTACTTTTTATCCAGTAAAAATGGTTGGACCCGGTAGGGGGCGCTGCGATCGGGTTCCAGGCATTCTTTTTTTTAGCTTATCTCCGAAACTGTTCATCCGATTTGCATGAAAATTTGTATGTAAAAGTTTTCGGATACGGTGAGTTTTTATGACGTATCTGCTCTGTTCTATCTTGAACACCAGAGGACGCTGTAGTAGAAATATTTCGAAAAACCTCGAAAAACTCCTGAACCGTGCATCCAATTTGCATGAAAATTGGAATATAGGGGTATTCTGATACGGTTAGTGTTTTGCACTTATCTTTTCTGTGATATCTTGAACACCAGAGGGCGCTGTAGCAAAAATATTTTAAAAAACGTCAAAACACTCCTAAGCGGTTTATCCGATTTGCATGAAAGTATGTATATAGGGGTTTTCGGATATGGTGAGTTTTTATGGCTTAGCCCTATGTTATGCTGGCGGTCATGGGCACGTCATGGGCATGCATTGTAGTTGTTTGAATGCAAATTGAAAAATTGATAGCGAGAGAATAAATTTTGACCACCACGTTCACCAAATGATTCGATAAAAATATGAAATCACGGGATCAAAACAGTGGTGCGTTGTGGAATTATTCACAACATTTGTGTTTTCGCATTAAAATAGAACAATTTGAGTGCGAAATATATAAAAGCAGTAATGAATCCTGTTTAATAGCGACACTCAACCATGTTCAACGATGATACTTTTTTCGGATTAAGTATTAAAAGTAGCAAAAAGTATACTCATGTTTGGGGATCATATGACCGTCAGCATAACATACTTTGGGCACAGAGCTCATCAAACGAAAAAAGAGCGCAAGAATTGACGTGACCAGGGATCATTTGACCGCCAGCATAACATCACCCTTATAAACTCTGTTCTATCTTGAACACCAGAGGTCGCTGTAGTACAAATATTTTAAAAAGGTCGAAAAAGTCAAAAACCGTTCATCCGATTTGCATGAAAATTTGTAAGTAGAGGTTTTCGGATACGTTAAGCTTTAATGACTTATCTACTCGGTTCTATCTTAAACACCAGAGGGCGCTGTAGTACAAATATTTAAAAAAAGTCGAAAAACTCTTAAGCCGTTCATCCGATTTGCATGAAAATTTGTGTGTAGAGGTTTTCGGATACGGTGAGTTTTTATGACTTATCTACTCGGTTCCATCTTGAACACCAGAGGGCGCTGTAGTAAAAATATTTTGAAAAACGTCGAAAAACTCCTAAGCAGTTTATTCGAATACATGTATTATGCATATATGCAGACATAACACCCTGTAGGAAAATCAACTAATTTAAAAGTAGTTGATAAAGTAGTTTTTTGTCAACCACAACTAGTTGAAATTCTGACTTTTTCCCATAGAACGAACTAACATATTTTGTATGGTGATGTCCACTAAATAAGTCAATTGACTTTCGTCTGCATATATTTTCAACTACTTGTTAAATTAGTTATATTTAAATTATTTTTTTAATTACTTTAAAATAACTAATTGAAAACTATTACTGATGGCCTAAAGTTAATATTTGATGAAATAACATAGTTAAATATATATAAACTTGTAATCTAATAAAAATTTGCAATTAAAACATGTCAAAATCATAGTAGTTGCCGCCTTAATATAATTCAAAGTAGTTTATATACTGGTTTATTTTAAATTAGTTTTTTAACTAGTTGTTTTTAAAAAAAAATTACTTTGTCCCTATAGGGACTTACTTACTTACTTAGGTGGTCGTAACAACCCGTGTCCGGGTTTCAACCGACCTCATCAGCTCTCGCCAGGCGCCTCTGCTTTGCACGCGCCTTCTCCAATCGGATACACCAAGTGCGGTTAGGGCTTCCTCAGCCTGGTCCATCCATCGGAGGCATTGTCTCCCTCGTCGTCGTTGACCAGCGACCCTCGCCTCGAGCACCTTTTTCGCTGGAGCTTCGTCGTTCATACGATGGACATGACCCAGCCAGCGTAGTCGCTGCACAGTTATACGCCGAACTACGTCAATGTCATCGTAGAGCTCATACAGCTCGTGGTTCATTCGGATGCGATAGTCATCGCCGACTCGAACAGGACCGAAGATTTTGCGAAGAACTTTTCTCTCGAACACCCCCAGAGCGGCTACGTCAGTTTGCGAAACTACCCATGCCTCAGCGCCATAAAGCAGCACAGGTAGAACGAGCGTATTGTAGAGTGTTAGTTTTGTCGATCGAGAGAGGGCTCTGGAACTTAGTTGCTTACTGAGCCCGTAGTACGACCTATTAGCAATTATTGTTCTTCGCTTTATCTCCAGGCTGATTTCGTTTTTGGTATTAATGGCGGTGCCAAGGTAAACGAACTCCTTGACTACTTCAAAGTTATAGCTGCCGGATGAAACGTGGGAGTCTTAACGCCGATCTCCCTTGTTTGTAGACAGCATATATTTTGTTTTGCCCTCATTTATCGTCAAACCCACTTTGGCTGATTCCTTTTCGATAGCGGCGAAAGCAGCGGTAACATCTCTCATGGTTCTGCCGACAATATCAATATCATCAGCGTACGCAAGGAGCTGGACGCCTTTGTAGAAAATAGTGCCATTACGATGCACACCGGCCTTTCGTACGATCCCCTCCATGATGATGTTAAAGAGATCGCAAGACAGTGGATCGCCTTGCCTGAAACCTCTTTCGGTATTGAAGGTTTCGGAGAGGTCATTTCCTACCTTGACGGAGCTGCGTGTGTTGCTCAACGTCATTCTGCAAAGTCTAATCAACTTTGCAGGTATACCGAACTAAGACATTGTTGCGTATAGGCAATCCCTTCTCGGGCTATCGAACGCAGTTTTAAAATCGACAAGGAGATGGTGTGTGTCAATTTGATTTGCGTGGGTTTTCTCCAGGATTTGTCGTAGCGTGAAAATCTGGTCTATGGTGGACTTACCACGTCGAAAGCCACACTGATAAGGTCCAATCAGTGTTTTTGTAATCGGCTTTAATCTTTCACACAGTACGCTTGAGAGAACCTTATATGCGATGGAAATAAGACTGATACCTCTATAACTTGCGCAGATTGTTGGGTCTCCTTTCTTAAGTATAGGGCACAGTACGCTGAGGTTCCAATCGTCGGAACAGTACGCCATATTTTGCTGATGAGCTGATGCATGCGCCTTATCAATTCATCGCCGCCGGTTTTAAACAATTCAGCTGACAGGCCGTCAGCACCCGCTGCTTTGTTGTTTTTGAGTCGTTGGATAGCAACTCGAACCTCTTCATGGCTAGTTGGTGGTGCTTCCCCTCCGTCATTGTTGATTGGTAGCTCTGAACTGCGCTCTCCATGGGCGGCATTGGTGGAATCGTCGTCAGTAAGTAAATTGGAGAAGTGTCGTCTCCACAAGCTCAGCACACACTGCGTATCCGTATTCAGATCTCCATTTTCGTCTCTACAAGTCGATGCTCCGGGCTTGAAACCTTGGGTTAGACGCTTAACCTGTTGATTGAATTTTCGTGCATCCTTCTTGCCCTGGTATACCTCTAGTTCCTCATGGGGACATTATGTGTATATATATACATGGGCGTAGCGACGTAAGGGCAGTTTTTCCCCCTGATATGTGTGTGTATATGAATGTTTATTTTAAACATATATACATATATAAACATAAATACATATCCATGGGCGTAGCGAGGGGAAGTTGCCCCCTGACATGCACATACATGTATATATTATGCATATAGACATATATACATATACATGGGCATAGCGAAGGAAGGGCAGAGGAGGGCAGTTGTCCCATTGGCCAGATGGCCCCCTTGATATGTATGTGTATATACATGTATGTACTATAAACATATAAACATATACATGGGCGTAGTGACGGTAGGGCAGCAGAGGGCAGTTACCTCCCTGATATGTTTATGTGTATACTAGTTTATACTATACATATATATATATATATATGCATATAGATGTAGTTAAAGAAGTTTTACTACAGTCGTGTGGTCTAAAGCATACTCTTATTTATTTAATGTGCTTCCTTGAACACCAGAGGGCGCTGTAGTACACATCTCTTAAGAAATGGTAAAACACTTCAAACATGCTCATCTGATTAGGATGAAAATTTTGTTTAAAAGATTTTCGAGTATTGAAAGGGCTGTGGCGCTATTTTTTTTTTTTTTTTTTTTGTTCGCAAACCAGAGGGCGCTATTGCACAAATACTGCAAAAAAGCTCCAAACCACTAATCCGATAAGTATGATTTTCATAAGAGGTTTTCGGGTGCGGTAAGATTTTTGCCTTTGTATTTTGCTATATATTGAACACCAGAGGGCGCTGTACTACAAAATACAGTAAAGTGTAGCAAGGCGCGAAGAGTAATATATATCTCCTTTTCTTCTTTATGTGTATTTATATTCAACATTCTTATTTTCGCATATCAGGACAGCTGATGCTAAATTCTGTTGTATTTGAGTTCGCATCAACACATGCGCAAGTTCGTTGCGTCATACGTTGGCGTTGTTTTGACATTTCAACTTCAATTTCCAGTGCTTATTTAATTGTTTTCCAGTAAGAAAAGACTTACAAAATAATGGCTTATTCGAAAAAGTTAAGAAAAATAATTGCCAAAAACGTGGTAAAAATTAAAGGTACATAAAAATAACGTATGAAAGAATTCTTGATCATAAAAATATCTGCAAATATGACCTAAGCTAACATTGGTTAAGCTAATCTCTAACGAACGGGCTACAACTTGCATTTTTTATTTAATGTATGTAAATATTTAGTACATTTTTATTTTAGTACATATTTATTTTCAAAATTTCTAAAGGATAATTAATTTGAAAAACTTCCCGATAAACTTTCATATCATTAATTTCAAAACAATAGAAGACATCCTGCAGCGCTGCTCTTGTAGCATGCAAGTGCTTGTATCCTAATTGCCAAACGTGCTCTTTTGTCACTGGCATGCCCTAGGAAGGAAGCACTTGGAAGTAAATTTCGAAATTTCGAGAGAGCGGACAAAATTATATAGAGCGGTGGAGTGAGCAGGGGATGCCCAACATTGTCTAATGGAATGGATGAAAGCTGTGCATAAGGAGCGAGAGGCAGAGCAGAGCATAGCGCTCTCTCTCCACTTTTTTCAACTCATCAATAGAAAATAACCAACATTTGAACAGTTGCGTATTTACTCTTTTTTTTTTTTTTGTTTAACCTATTACTGCTTAGCATTGCCAAATGATAACGCATCTTTATACCCCAGCGCCTAATGCGTAAGGGATATATTAATTTTGTCATTCCGTTTGCAACGCCAAGAAGAAGGTGTGGCAGGTATAGAAAAATATATTTTTTATCAGCATCACCTCGTGAGTCGATTTCCGTGTCTACGTCTGTCTGTCCGTCTGTGAACACGATTACAGCCGTAATTTTAAAGCTGTCACGATGAAATTCAAAATATAAGTTTATTTTTAAAAAAGAAAGATCAAGTTCGAAAATGGGCCAAATTGGATGAAAACCACGCCAACCCCCATACAAAGTGACTTTATCTTAACCGTAAAATGTCTTTAAAATCCACAAAAATTTAAGAAATTCGACACGTAAGCTTCGATCTTTAATTCAAATCCTGTCTATGAAACTTTCGTTACTATTAACTTTCGTTAATATAATAAACTAAATGTCATCGTGTGTGCCGTGGCTAAAGACTTCGAATATACTTCAATATGGCCGCGGGGGGCATTTTAGATTCGGTACCCTGCCGAAGCTCCATCCTTACTAGTTTTTCCTATATTTCTTTGAGATTCAATAAACAAAAGAAGAAATCAGTGCATTATCATGTGGTTAAGCTGAGCGATAATGATTTAATGCGCAGCATACATTTGCAGCATTGATTTGATTTAATTTTCGCTCTGACAACTGAATCGCAACTGAACAACAAATAGGCTTGCCCGATAAAGCATAATAGAGAAAAGCTCAAAACATGGCCTCTGTGCTTGCTTGCTTGGAGAGAAACGCAAAGAAAGACAGATATTCGAAGAGTGTGCTTCTTTCCTGCTAGACAACCAACAGTGATGAAACGCTTCAATCGTGAGTCTAGGTGAGCTGCTTCCATTTCGAACCGCTGGGCATATACGCACAAATACATGTTAAAATGTCTATAACTCATGAACCGATATACATAGAAAACCCGTTTATACATAAAAACCTTCGTATTAACGTCACCTTTCATGGGAATTTTCGGTTCCAGAAACAAAATGACAGAAACAGAAAAACATGTATTAGAGATAACGTCAAGTTCATACACAATTCATTTTATTTTTATATATATAGATTAATGGAAAGAATAAACGCGTAGCGTTTGAACCAGAAACAAAATCGGTTCATGCATTACAGAGAACGTCGTAGCGCGTTTCGATTGTAATGGATTTTAAGTCGATTTAATTTTTAATAATAATCTATACTCCGGTTCGACTAAACTTTATATATTCTGCAATTTTGTTAAAGGATTCTTTATGAAATTTTTACATTTTAAAATGGTAGTTAAACTTTTATTTTGGTGTCCACTTATGTGAGTGCTACCGATTAAAATATTACTTAATGAGAATTTATAATTCGTACTCTAATAAGAAACAAAGCAAATTTAAATGTATTGTATGTAATTGTATGTAATACTTTGTTGTTGAGTTGATTAAGATGAAAGTTTTTGTTCTTTTTTTTTTACTTAAAAGTCATCTCTAATTAAACTGCATAATTAAACTTTTTTTAAGATTTATAAGTTTTGCGGAAATTCAAAATAAGTATGATACTGTATGTAGACTTTTGCCCTTCACTGTACATAACATAACCAAAATACATAATTTTTCGTTATCAATTTCATTAAAAAACTTGAAAAAAAATGTTTACAGAGAGACAAAGTTTAGAAAAGTGCACGGTGAAATTACTGTTCATGAATTTATGTTTTTGTTATCTTACTATTTTTAAATGAAAATAGCATAACAAAAAATTGCCAGAGTTGCGTTTTCAAATATACCATAACGAATATTAAAGGTCTTTTCAATTTTCGTCGTTACTACAAAAGTTAAAACTTACTATAAAAGTTTAATTTAAATACACAAATTTACGGGTAAAATCACTTTTTACTTGTATTTTATCGGTCGGAAATAACATTTGTGTTGTTCTTTTTCGGTCAAAATTATCGGGTAATTTGATTTTTTTAATTGCCACCAAAAGAAAAACAGATGAAAACAGAAAGCTGTGCCAGATTTTGTACGAATTGTTAATTTCGTTTTGCAGCTACGGTCACTTACTCTACTCATGCAAACACCTTATTAATTACACCGTGACTTTGATTAGCATAGCTGACGTCACAACAATGACTGACATGAGCAAGGCTATGGAATAATTAGGTAGCGAACATAGAAAACCCTTATTGTTGAGCCAAGCCGAAAAACACATTAGAGCAACAAGGAAACCAAGTCATGCATCTCTTTTGCTCCAATGTGTCTTTCGGCTCAGTTTAGCAATAAGCGTTCTATGTGGTCGCAACCTTAGGTTAGATGCTGAGAGCTGACTATCATATATAAATAAAGTTCTAAAGTTCTAGTCTACCAACAAAACACACACGCAAAAACAATTCTTAGCGACCGCACACAGTACCGATGCTATCAACATCAGCATTGTCGAGTGAGGGTTGTTTTTTTAAAGCGTTTGCATGCAGTTGTTGTTTAAGCGAACTGACGCTTTTGTAAAGTTTTAAATTCACTCCAGTTAATACCTTCGCTAAAGAAGCTAACGCTTCAAAATAAATAAATAAAATCTCCAAACCTACATCAGCCATCTACAAAAACACCGAAGTTAGAGGGAGCTTAAAGTAATAAAATATATATGGCTCCATAACGCCTGAGCAACTGGACCGATTATGCACATATTTGGTATAAAAACCGAAGCCAAACGAAGATGAACTGCAGACTAACGAACAAAACTAAAAACAAATCTGACCGAAATTTAGAATTGCTGCAACTTTATTCCCTATTAATGAAATTAAAAAGTTCCTTCAGAAAAGTTTAATGACTTTATATGAACTTTTTTCTTTAACTATTTTCAAAAAAAAAAAGATAACATTTTTTAAGGGTACTGAGGATATAAGACAAAAAGCTGAAATATCTAGTGGAAGATTGAATCGGAGGGAAAAGTTATTAGAAAGAATTTTTGTTCTCATTGAGACCTACCCAATGACATACTTTTTTTATTTTTTATTATTTAGAACTGGTGAAGTTATACAAAAAAGGCCATTTTGGGCCAATTTCACTAAATTTTTTCACTAAAACCCTCTTAACACAGACTTTCAAATGAAGGAGTCTTTTTTTTCTAGGGGGTGACCCAATTTAATATACATCAGCCTGAGTTTGTATAGTATTCATCATATTATGGCGGGTTACTGTAAGTTAAGTTTAGAGCCAATATTTGAAGTTATCTTTTAAAATGTAGGTTTTTATATTTTTGATGAATCAAAAAAAAAAAAAAAATTTAGTTTTTAGCAATTCTTAAAAAAATTAATTTTTAAGAATTACACTTAGAGCTTTATGCCAAGTAATTTCATGAAGCAACAGGTCGCCACAACAACAATGTTCTTTACAGAACAACCACCAGCAGACTAGACAGCTGTTTCGTTGGTCGCTACACCAACTCATCAGTAATCTTCTGTGGGTTATGCAGTCCATCAACTTTGAAAATCTTATAAGCACACCTTCTGCTAAAACCAAAGCGGAATTGCAGTTGTGTGCTTTCCAATTTAAAAAGCAATGTTTTTCTACTTCTTAGCACAAAGCAAAGGTTCAAAAAATTGACTACATTAATTCTGCAAAGACTTGTTGTTGCGCTCTTTGTTTGCGCTAGCAGAAGGTGTGCTTATAAGATGTTCAAAGTTGATGGACTGCATAACCCACAGAAGATTACTGATGAGTTGGTGTAGCGACCAACGAAACAGCTGTCTAGTTTGCTGGTGGTTGTTCTGTAAAGAACATTGTTCATTGTTCATTGGCTCATTAGTGGCATAATTAGTTCTACGGCAGCTGATGTAGAAATAATCTGAATTTCGTAGTGACTTTTATGGAATATTAAACGATATCAACTCAAGTAGTTTTTCACAAATAATGTTACCATTAATCAAATCATAAATGATCATAATACCATGCAATAATCTTCTATCCTCAAGAGAGGATAAACCGATAAGTAAACGACGCGTCCTATATGAGGGAAATGGTTCAGTTAAATTTAAAGAGCGCAAAGCAAACTTCAAGAATCTTTTTTGTACTTTTTCCAATCTAACAACATGAACTGAATAAAACGGGCTCCAGATAAATGATGCATATTCAAGGCTAGATCTAACAAAAGATACATACAATGTTTTTAGGGTATAGGGGGTCAGAAAACGCAACACTATTCCTCTTAGGAAATGCTAAAAGAGAATATGCTTTGGGAATTATACGATTTAAATGAGAGCTATAATTTAGACCAGAGTCAAAATTTACACGGATTTCTGTTAATCTAGCTAAGGTTGTGTTGTCAAATGCATAATCAAATAAAATTGGAGAAACTATTTTATGATAAGAAACAACATAGCATTTACCAAGATTGAGTGATAATTTGTTTAGTTTGAACCAAGAGTAGACGTTATCTAGATCAGACTGAAAAAGAGTAGCATCCCCATGATTTTTAACTTTAAGGTAAACCTTAAGATCATCAGCGTACAGTAAAAATTGTGCAGTATGGAAGCATTTAGAGATGTCATTATAAAAATAACAAACAGTAGTGGTCCAAGGATGCTACCTTGAGGAACCCCAGACACTGCTAAGAATGACGAAGATTTTTCATTGTCAATGGCAACGTATGAAATTCTATTATGGAGGTATGAGCTCAACCAAGAGAGAAACAGGGAATGAAAACCAATCTTGGCAAGCTTGAGCATTAGAATTTCATGTGACAACCTATCAAAAGCTTTTGAGATGTCAGAATAAATTACATCCAATTGGTGCCGATCTTCAAAAGAAGAAATACAATAATTTGTAAACAAACTAAGGTTAGTTGTAGTTGACCTCTCGGAGACAAATCCATGCTGAGGACAAATTAAATTCTTTATGGCAAAGTACATTTTATCTTTAATGATTTTTTCAAAGAGCTTTGAAACATTAGTCAGCTTAGAGATGGGTCAATAGTTTAGAACATCATGCTTGTTGCCAGCTTTGAAAACGGGTGTTATAATCGAAATTTTCCATTTATCAATGAAATTACCAGAACTGAGTGATTTGTTGAAAATTATGAAAATTGGTAAGGATAAAGACTGAACAAGTTGTTTCAGTAAATAAGCACTGAGACCATCAAGGTCACACTTTACTGAGTTATTCAGCGATGCAATAGCTGTTTGAACATCAGACAGGGAGACTGATAAATAACCAAAATTTAGACACGAGTCAACATTATCCAAAACAAGAGAGTTTACTGGAGCCTGATTTGACTTAAAATAGTCAGCAAACATTTGACCGTATCAGAAACGCTATAAGATATTTTATCGTTGTAAAACATAGAAGTAGGAATACTTGAAGTACTTGTTTTAGATTGAATAAAGCTCCAGAAAGACCTGGCATCGGTTTGAATCGGTTTAATGCTTAAAACAAATTGTTTATAAAGAAATTTATTTAAGAAGTTAAATTCACGCGCATAGTGTTTATATTTAGCATTGCAATCGAGATTTCCAGAGCGTCTGAAATCATTAAAAAATTTATTGCGTAGGTTTTTCAGTTTTTTTAAGCCCTTAGTATACCAAGGAAGCTTGTGTATTTTTTTCTTTAATGGAATATTATTTGCAAATATATAATGAATCTTGCTAACAAAGATGTCATAGCAGCTCGAAACATCCAAGTTAACAAAAAGCTTAACCCAATCTATGTCACTAATGAGCCGATTAATAGTCACACTGTTGAAATTTTTATAGTCATAATAATGTATTTCAGAAGTGCTTATACTACAAAATTCGTAAAGTTCAACATTAAAAGTTAGAGCTGAGTGATGAATACTATGTTCAGAAATAGGAAATGGACATTCATATACTTGAAAGCAAAGTGACTTGTTTATAAAGATTAAATCTAGCAGCTTAGATAATTTATTAAAAATACCATTAATTTGTATGAGATCAATACTAAAAAAACTATCAATGAGATTAATTTCATAGGCTTGGTTTACATTTGTTGGTATGTATATATTGTCCTCAGACGAAAAGGCCCAATTTAATTTGCTGAGGTTAAAGTCACCAGCAACGCAAAAAAATTTTTCACAACCATCATTGGTTGATAATGATAATACATTATTTACATGAGCACTATAAATTTCACAAGTGCTGATTGGCGGAATGTATGAAGCGCAGACGAAAAGTTCCCCTTTAGGAAGATGGATTGAAATGCATACCTGGCCAATTAATCCATTCAGAGTATCAATATAACATGGCGTGGAACATAGATTTTTCCGGACTATTATTGCTACTCCGCCACCTCTAGAGCATCCAGTTTGAGCAGCACAACGATCCTTGCGGTATGCTTGGAAGATAGATGGATCAGCAATTTCCTCATCAAAAGAGTAATTTGTGAGCCAAGTTTCAACTAGTATAAATACATCAAAATCACTTTCAGAGCAGAAAGAATGCGTAGAAATGAGTTTAGAACGCATACCAGATAAGTTTTGATAATAAAATTTAATGGTATTTATACTGCCGATATTAGCTGATATTGGTATTTGAGACGCTGTTGGCAAAAATGGTGATAGTGGCGCTGATGATAACGATTGTGATGGCAATGAAGGAGTTGATGATGATATTGAAGAAGGTTAATGTTGTTGCATTGGTAGACAAAGTAAGTGGATGCAGCTCATACTGAGAGATATCTACGCGAGATGATCCTTCCGAGATATCGCCTTCCGGGTTATTGTTGCAGTAGGTTAGTTTTTTGAAGAGATGGAGGGGTTGTTGTAGCGAGCCAGGCTATTCAATGTTGGTGCTGGCCTAGGACGTGATATAAAGTCACGAACTAGGACCCCGTTGGGCCAAAAGTCTTTGCATATTATCTGTGCGTAGATTGACTCTGAAACGTAGATTTTGAATGACGCAATTTCCTGATGGGGTTTCTGTGTGAACTTTAGGCAAGTGATGGTTGATTGTGGTTGCGGTATTTTCTTGTGAACGTAAGCTAGAATATTCTCAATAGATGTAGCGGCGGCTAGCCTCGAAACAAAGACAGCTTTCCGTGGTTGCCGCGTTACTACCACCAAATCAACCAATGGGCCGCATTCAGTGGTCTCGAGAGGCTGATTTGGCGTGTTGGTTTGATGAAGCGAGAAGGTAGGCTGTATGTTTGTTGATTTTACAGGGCTTCGTAGATCGTGGACAACTGGGTTCGAAATTGAAACGATGTTCGTAGAAGATGCAATGTTATTGTCCGATGGTGTGAATAGTACATCAACCAGTGGTCCATTTTTCGTTGGTATGAGAGGCTGACTAGGACTATTAATTCGATGATGCAAGGGCTCAGAAGAAAGGTGCGATGGGTCCCCTGGGCTGGGTTGACTAAGTCCAGCGGTCTGTACGTTTGGTGTTGGTGGAGTACCTTTGGGACTTGTAGAATGGTTTGCGGATGAAGACGTGTTGGCATGCAAGGGATTTGCTTCAATGCCTTTCTCTGGGTTCAACTCCTTTATCTTTCCAGTTTTAGATTTAACTCTGGTAGATTTTTTAGAAGGCTGAACAGACTCATCGGTACCACTGTTTGTAACAGAATGGCATTATCATACATCTTGTTACATTGCTCCGCATGCTCAGTCACGATTTTTTGCAGACGTGCTATGTCCGGAACAATGCCAATCGATGATTTCATCAAATCCGTCAACATAGTTATCAGAGTGCTGGTTGAAACTTTGCGGCAATTCTTGCATAGCCATTGGAGTCCAATGTTTGACGAACCAGACAATGCATCGCCGATTCTTGCGGACAACCCAGCGCATTTAGCATGGAAGATCTTGGAACATCCAGAGCACGAGATGAAAACACCAAAAGAGTCCCATTCGGATTTGCAGATTTCACAGGCAGACATTTTGCGATTAAAGTGTGAGGTTATGTTACCAAAATAAGCAACTCATATCACGTAAAACAACAGTGTCATAAAAAATAGAAACAAGCCTAAAACTTTTGCTTGCAAACAATTAAATATTGATTATTTTAACGATTTCAAATCAAAGAAGTTGTGATTCAGTTATTTATTATAAATAAACCGATAATATGACAGAGAGCGAAACACACTTGTATTTAGCGAAAATAACAGCCTTGCCAGACTGATACGAGTAGTTTGGGGAAAACTGCTAATATAAAAAAAAATGTAGAAAAAAATAAAAAATTTTTTCCTTCCAAAAACCTATCAATGTACGTCAATGTAATATCATAAAAATGTACAGACCTATTCTTAAAAATTTACACTTTTATACCAGTATTTCTTATATTTCTATGTGTTTGTTGTAATTTTTTGATTTCAAAACAAAATTTGAAGCTCAAAAATAATAAATATCCATAAAAATTGTCAGCTGCTTTTCATATATTGACAATTTCACTGACAAATTTTGTTTTTGGCGCTTCAAATTTTGTTTTGAAATCAAAAACTTACAACAAACACAAAGAAATATGAAAAATACTGATTTACTTTTGTAAATTTTCAAGAATAGGTCTTTAAGTTGTAAAGATCTGTATCAATTCAGCGATGATAAAGATTTATAAACCTGTTTATAATTAATAATTTATTATTTTATAATGCAGTGTTTAAAGTTGTTAGCGTATGATCTGTTTATGACGTTCATATTGTTGTGAATCAATAACAAACTAAGCCAATGCATACTTATAGGCACTACCTCGATTGACATACAGCAACCTTGCATTTCTGAACGCAATGCCAATGTCAAGTCCAAGTACAACTGCATAAAAATGCAGTATCAACATTAATGCACAAAACCGTTTAAGCTATGACGCGTGCCATAATTAAAACGGTAATAAGCGAGCAGCCTAAATAACGCCAGTATGTTGTTGTTGCCATTGCCGTGAGAAATAAACTGACACCGTTGTGCCTTCTGCACCGGGAACGAAATGCATTGACAGCACTTTTAATTATTTATATTTTATTGTTGTTTTTATATGCGAACAGAAATTCATTGATAGCATTTTAAATGAATACTATTTTATTGTTATATTTGCATGCAAACGCTGCAATTAATGATTTTGTATTATTCTACTCAAGGGGTTCCGACTTTGGGAAAAGAAAAGAAGATATGGCAAATAAAAATCAGGTATGGCAAAGAAATAGCAGGTATGGCAAACAAAAACCAATATGAGCATTTTGTACATATGTAAATGTCAAGAATATTTCCGGGTAGTTCTAATCTCTTTTAATAATAAGAAAATATAAGATAGATTTAATGATAGATAGATAGATAGATAGATAGATAGATAGATAGATAGATAGATAGATAGATAGATTTAAGTATGTAATTAAAATAAGAAGAATAAGCGAGCCCATATATGTTATAAATATCTGGTCTCTGCTAAATAAAGAGAGTTAATAATTGACTGTAAACGAGTGAAGTATTTGAGTCTTGTTGTTAGGATCCCCTGGACTAAACAGTAAAGTGAAATCCGCAACAGATACCTTGAAGGACCTAAGTACAATAATGATTTCCAGTAAGTATACAGACGGCCGGTGAGCCATTATAATACACCACCTAATCTTTTGGCAACCTCACAGCTGCCTATTCATTTGGCAGCTACCCTGCCGGTTAAACACAAGGTAACTTTTTTTTCGACTAGGAAAATTGTAGTAGGATGCGTTCTTCTCGATTAGAGAGAAGACGCCACACGTTTTTATTCAGATAACACTTTTAGGCTACGATGAAGGACCTACGGGTATCTTCAACGTGAGGATCCCAACAAAAATGGCGCAGCCAGTAGGATCCTTGTTGTTCACGGGAACATCAAGGATATTTTGGAAAAAAAAATAATATTGTAATTAATCAGTAGGATCCTTGTTGTTAATGGGAACATCAAGGAATTTTTGGAAAAAAATAAATAATAATAACCTAATATAAAGCTTGTACACGAAAAAGATGAATCACAGATTTTATGTTATAACTTAATAAGTTTTAATTCGTTTTTTATAGTTGAGCAGTTAAAAGAACGGTATTTTATTGTTTCTTAAAGTATTAGAAACAAATTTGAATATTTAGCTTGCGAAGGCAAGCTAACGGAGCTTCAATCTAACTCTCTTCATCTACGTTTGCACAGTGGAAGCTTTTGCCCTGTAATACCTGAAACTATTCACGTCTTTTGTTTGCTTCTTACACCTAAGGAGTTACGGCTTCATTTGAGCCCAATAATTTTCAATTGGTACAAGTTTCGGGTAGTTCGGTGGGTTCATATTCTTCAGGACCGCAGAAACCTGGTTTCGTCAATTTACCATAATGGCATGAAGCCAAATCAAGCCAGAAGACTTATTTTCGTGTATATGAGTAGTGATCTTGCATTGACGGGGTACAGACGTGCCGCTTGTCCGTCCCCATGTTCTTGTCTTCTGTTCCGTTGGCTTTTATTAAATAAAATACAAAATAATAAAAAAAAAAAAATACACGTACCGCTCGTCCGTCCTTATGTCCTTGTCTCTTGTTCCGTCGGCTTTTGTTAAATAAAATAAAAAAAAAATAAAAAATTGCATAATTCGCGCCCTTAATCGTGTGTCGAAAACTAATGTCCGTCGGTTGTCTTGTATCGAGTTCTTAGTATTCTTAAAAAATAATTAGCTACATATAAAAAAAAAAAAAAATTAAAAGCTGAGCAAGTGAAAAAAAACTAAAACAAAGCAACAATTACAAACAGTTTCAACACAAAAATAACAACAACAGAATCAACACAATAATAGCATTAAAAACAGCATCAACAAAAACATCAACAACAATAACATCATCGTCATCTGAAATTAGTTTTGCTGAGTGCGGCCAGCAGCAACAACAACATTAAGCTGCAGTCAATGTTTTTTTCTAGCTGACCATGCGAAGGGCTTTTCTATGCTCTTCGCCGCGTAAGTAATTGTTGTTTTTTTCGTGTCCGTCAACTCCTCCATCCTCTCCGATTAGTTGCGGCTATAAGTGAGGTTGCACTGTGGGCAGACTTGTGCTAAGGTGAAGGCATAACACTGGCCTTTGCACATATTTATGTCCACAGAGTTTAATCTCAATTATCAGTTGTAACTAATTACCTTTTTGTCCTATATACTTAATATTTGCACGGTGCGAGAATGTCGAGTCATTTTCACATAGAATTTTGCAATATACGTGGACTGAGGGCGAATTTCTTGACGGTCTATGCATATTGTACTCTTCATAGGCCTCAAATAATGGCATTAAGTGAGACCCAGGTGAGCGAGGATGCAGATCTACTGGATTTTCGTATTCCTGGGCATGACTTACTGCCATTATTTTCTTCGCATAGGGGCATCGCTCTTTTTATACGTTCGGATGTAGCGTGCCAACGGGGTCTGGGCCTGACCGATCCGGAATTTAGCTCTATGTGAGTTAGGTTCAGGGTCCGCTCGCACTTGCTACATTTCTGCTATGTCTTTAGAAGTCCGAATTTAGGGAGGGAACCTACTTTTAACAAACTAGACTCTCTCTCTGATTCGATATCGCACATTTTGGGGTTGTTCCCTGATAGCGAAATCGTTGTAGCTGGCGATTTCAATGTCCACAACTCGGCTTGGTTATGCCACTCGGGCCAAACATCACCTGAAGGGCAATATGTTGAGCTTTCTGCTGAATCGAACCAATTGATTCAACTAGTGAAGGAACCAACTTTTTTTCCAAGAAGTGATCTGCATAGCCATAACATCTTAGACCTTTTTCTGACTTCGCATCATGAAAAATATGATGTGAGTGTCAACGCACCTCTTGGTAATTCGGACCATTGCACCATCTCCGCTGTTTTTCCATATTTTAACCTTCACACCTATACTCATGAAGCTCCGAAAAGGACTGCATGGTTTTATGGAAGAGGAAATTGGACTGCGCTAAATAATTTTTGTCGCAACTTCAATTGGAAATTATGTTTCGCTGACAGAAATGTGAATGCCACGGCTGTTATGGTACAAGAAATTATCTTATTGGGTATGCGGTCTTTCATCCCCAATAAGATGAGAAGCATCAAACCAAAAGACCACTCATGGTTTAATGAGACTTGCAGGATTGCAGTCAGGTGCAAAGAGGAAGCCTTTCAGAATTGGCGCTTCGATAAGAATGCCGATATGAAAAGTCTTCGCATTAAGGCTAGGAATCGCTGTAATGTAATGTAAATGTAATGTAATATAATGCTGTAACAAAACGCGAAAAGTTTTTTCACGAAACTCGCATCAGAGAACAGGTTCTTCTCTGCCCGCAAGGGAGCAAACATTTTTGGTAATTTGTTAAAAGAGTAAAGAATCAGACGTCATCGCCCATTCCAACTCTTTTAAAAGATGATCAATTCTTCACAGACTCGGCTGATAAAGCGAGCCTGTTGGCCGGATTGTTTGCACATAGCTCCACAATTCCAGTAAGCAATCAGCCAAACCTTTCGTTGAAAGAACGTCATGTAATGCAGGAGATATATTTTCGTACGAGAGTTAAAAAAGTTCTTGCAAACCTCAACATAAACAAAGCCTCTGGTCCGGATGGCATACCACCACTTGTGCTTAAAGCGTGTGCTTCTAGTCTGGCTCGGCCTTTGCGTAACCTGTTCAACATCTCCTACAGGACAGGAGTATTTCCATTTTGTTGGAAGGTCGTAAGGGTCCAGCCGGTACCAAAAAAGGGCGATGCCACGAACCCTGCAAACTACTGACTCATATCGATATGCTCTACGCTCGCCAAAGTTATGGAGAGCGTAATTAACTTCAACCTTATGAACTATCTAGAGCACAATGAATTGCTTAGTGGCCGTCAATATGGTTTTCGTAGGGCTCTACTGGTGACCTTATGGCTTCCCTAACTGAAAAATGGAACCAATGCGTTCACTTATTCGGTGAAAGCAGAGTTGGTGCTCTGGATATTTCAAAGGCATTTGACCGAGTGTGGCATAAAGCGCTCGTGTCTAAACTGATTGCATATGGTGTCGGTGGTAACTTTGCTCGGTGGATCACGTGCTTTTTTATGGATCGAACGATCCATGTTGTAGTCGATGGCATATCGTCCAGAGAGCACGCCATCAACGCAGGTGGACCGCAGGACTCAGTTCTATCGCCAACTTTGTTTCTGGTTTTTATCAACGACCTTCTGTCGTTGACTCACAACCCAATTCATTCGTCTGAGGATGACAGCGGCATTTGCCATTCATATTCATTTAAAAACCACCCGAGCTCTTTGGAGATTGAGAGGAAGAGGGAACATATGAATGACACACATAATAATGACTTGGGAAAAATCTCCGAGTGGGGTCTTGCTAATAGAGTAGAGTTTAATGCTAGCAAGACCCAGTGTTGTCTGTTAACCCACAAGCGAATCAATTGCCCCTAAGCTCCCCTCAATATGAACGGTGTAGATCTTACGAAGTCAGATGCTCTTGACGTTCTAGGCATATCAATACAAGCCGATCTTCGGTGAATTGATCACATTTTTGATGTGTCAAAAGAAGCAGCCAAGTACCTTGATTTTTAAAACGGTGTAAGAAATACATCACTCCATCTGATCTTCGTTTGATCTATACCTCATATATTAGGCCGAAAATGGAGTACAATTCGCACATTTGGGCAGGGGCTTCAAGATCATATTTGAAGCTTTTGGACCGGATTCAAAGGCGTGCGATTTATTTGATAGGTGATATAAATATTTCATCTTCTCTCAACTCTCTTGGGCATCGTCGCAATGCTGGTTGCCTAAGCCTTCTGTACAGGTACTACCATGCGAAGTGCTCAAGGGAGATACATGGCCTGACGCCACCAGCTTGTGCGTTTCCTAGATCCACTCGGGCAGCTCTCTAAGTCCATCCCTTTACCATTGCTACTTTGCCCAATATAACATCACATTACCGAGATAACTCGTTCTTCGGTCGCTCAGTAAAATTGTGGAACAATCTCCCTGCGATCGTGTTTCCCGGTAGTTTCAATTTGTGTAAATTTAAATGAAATCTTCACCGACACTACTCCATGTTTCCACCCTCCAACTTACTATCACCCATCTTCCGAATCAACACAATGCTTTCGCATTTATAGGGGGCATCCCCTGAGTACTGGTTAAGTCTAAAAAAATAAAAATAAAAAAAAAATAAATGGCAGTTGATCGCAGTCGAGCATAAATTTTGTAATTTATTGTTCCAGTTGTGACGAAAACACGACTTTTCAGACCGCATTGGCAAAAAGATAGCCAGACGAGTTATTTTTGGGAAGTTTGTCAAGTTTCTGATACTTCAATTTTTCAGCAACATTTCCTCTTTTATTTGCGGAGTAAAACAGTGGGCCTCTTATTTGTCTCTGATCCGCTTTTACATATGTTTTGTCGTCTATCACAATACATGAACATTTTTTAATGAACTTGTCGTAAAGCTTTCGTGCCCGGCTTTTCTTTGAGCTTACTTTAAATGACCTTAGTCCTTTAATTTTACAGACTTTTTGGATATATGCTGCAGCCATTCCTACCCTTTTAGCCACTTCTAGAACAGAGAGGTTAGGATTATTTTGGAAAGCGAGTTCCACAGCTCTACCTTTTTTTTTTTGCATGCAAATTCTCTTTTTCGTCCACTTCCATGTCGCCGTTGTAACGACCTCGTTTCGTTGAACTTCTTTAAAGTATATGTGGACATAGACTTTGGGATTTTTAACAATTTTGCTAAGTTCTTGTGCGACATGTTTATTGTTTTCTTTCTTAGAGCTCATTTTTAGAATTGTGGTTCATGCTTTTACAGAACCTGTTTATTGCAAGTTTTGTAGTTTTGCGGTGCGTTTGCGTGTGATTCATTTTTTTCGTGTACATGTTTTATAATACATAGGCAACAAGAAAAAATATTTTGTTTTTGTTTTTAAAATTTTTTGTAAGTTTTCTAGAACAACGTTGATTGCACATCAACTAAAAGTGATGTGCGGCATTAGTAAAAACTTTTTATTCTTATTTATTAAAAATAATTGGCATAAGATTTGATATGGTAAACGAAGGACCGATTAGAAAAAAAAAAGAGGGAATATTGATAATTGATCCAAAACTATTGACAATTTATTGCATCTAATTCTTGATATTTTGATGTTAATTTTCTTGCGTATATAAGTGCTTTTTGTTGTCAAACTTGATGCTGTATGTAGAAAGTTTTTTAGGAGTTTAGTTTGTTTAACCAAGCGAGTTGAGTCCAACTCAGGATTAATTTTGGGGGAAAATTTTTTTAGGAATTGAATTGTGTTAGTAGGATCCATGCGGGTCGGGAAAGAGGATGGCAGAGATAAAATTTTGTATTTATAAAGGTTAAGTCTCGTTTAAGACTTTTCAAGTCTAAGGACTGAGTTTATAACGTTTGTTTTGGTCAAGATTTTTTATGGAGAGAAAAAAAAATAAAGGAAAAAATTATTTTGTTAGAGCTGAATACAATTGTGGCTTGGCGGAGAAGAACCAACACCCAAATAGACCAACCAAGGACCAATCACTAAGGATGAATGGTTGAAGTAAGTATAATGGACGCCAGTAAGAGATATGAGTTCAAATATAAACCAAGAAGAAACATTTTATGTGCAATGTGTACATAAAAGATTAAAAAAGAAAGATAAAGAACAAAAATATTTAAAGTTAACTGGTTTTATTGAAAAATAGGGCAATTAAGTCTCTTAATAGTTTGCAAGAGAAACCCGTGGCATTTCTTTAATTTAATCTCTAGTGATGTGGAGAGGAGGTATTTTTGAGCTCTTAGGAAAGGTTGAGAAATGGGAAGAAGAAAAATGCTTCACTCTTTCTAAAAGCTAAATATATATCACTGCAATTTTGCATGAAATCAGTAGAATAAAGAAACGTAAAAAGACTCTTATCAATAAGAAATAAAGGAAAATCTAAGCAAAATAGAAATAAAGAAACAGCAATGCACTAGTTTACTGATGAAAACGTATTGTGGAGCTATTTTAAATATTAGGACTAGAATAATGTATAATATCATATACATGTTACGCTTTAGCTAAGTGTAAAAAAAAAAATAAATATATACTGCAATAGAAAATAAACAGATAAGTTTAAAGAAGTTTTTTATCATTTTTATCTTAAAAATGGAGAGTATATATTATTTTAACAGTATGAATATGAAACAGCCTGAAAACAGTCAAAGGTACAGGGAATTCATTCAAAAATAATACAGACAAGAGAAGGGAGCAAAGACAGGTTGTGCAATGTAATTGGTGCAACAAAATCGGACGTACAGAAGGAATCTGTTACACAAAGAGGGCTCAGAAATACAGACAGGGAAACTTCCGAGGGTCCAGCAATGGCCATTAAGCTGGGAACGCCGAAATAAGATCGAAATAAGGCCAACAAGGGTAGGAACAGAGAATTCGACGTCTGAAATGATTGTGAATATCTGTTCAGCTCAGCTAGTAGAGAATTTGGTAACAGAGAATTCGACGTCTGCAAATATTGTGAATATCTGTACAGCTCAGCTAGGAAATAATGTAGTAACAGAGAATTCAACGACTGCGGTGCAGCTGCTTCTGCTTTGTAGGTCTTGATAATATCTAGAAAGAACAAAAAGGAAAAACAACAAAAATATGCAGTTATTTAGCTTTTGAACATAAGAATTGATTTTGATCACCTTTGCATCAAACGCTTCCATTGCGTATCCTAGGATATGCGGTTATGCGGTTGTTGAGCTCTCGTTCCTCTATGTTTGGTACTGCCAATTGTTTTGTCAGCATCATCAGGAATGACCGTCGTCTCTCAGTTCTTCGAATTGGCTGCATTTTATTATATAAAAAAACCATGCTTCTAATGCAGCAACGTCCACCATACACATAAAACATGTCCCGTGGCCAGCGGTTTGTTGAGCGCTTGGATGTATACGTGCCAAGCATCTGGTCCATTGTATCAACGCCTGATTTGTTGGCGTTGTTGTCCAAAATAGCAAACGGTTTCTGATTCTTAGATTGCATGTCCACACCGCAAGTATATTGTTGTGTGGACAGCAACATTACCGCTTTGTTCTTCTTGGGCACATATGAACACAGCGCTAAATCGCCTTCGTTGAAGCCGAACAATGTGCCGAACAAACTCCTGTGGCATTAATGTCTTATTCGAGCGCACTGTTCCCACAAATGCACTTTTCTTCCTGATCAAAATACGCACCAATTCCAAAGTGGAGAAGAAATTGTCAGCATAAATTGCGCGGCCTGCATCCAAATAACTTTGCGCAAGTTGAAGTACAACATTCTGCCCTTGGTTGACCTCGCGTGTTTGGACAGGCAATTTACTAGAGTAAATTATTCCTTTGACAGGATAAAATGATTTCGAATCGCACAACTACCATGCCTTTAAACCATACTTGGCAGGCTTCGACGGAATGTATTGTGTGAAGCGGGTGCGGCCTCTGTATGGGAATAACTGCTCATCAACGGTCAGTGCATCATGCGGAGTGTAAGCTGCTGTCAAGTTAGACTATAACATTTGCCAAACATCATCAATAGCCGCAGTTTTGCTTCTGGTTAGTCGCTGCTTTCGCGTATTTCCATTGTCGAATCTGTAGAGATGCAATATCTATAAGTTGGCAACTCTTAGATTTTGACAACTAACTTAGTTTTTTAGGTTTTTGTCTCGTGGGATGTAAAAAAGTATAACTGGCCTCGTGGCTCTAATCAAATATCATATGAATAATTCTTAACATCGTCTTTATATTTAATCGGAACATTAACATTGGCGACGAGGAAATGGACTCGAACGAACTCACAACTGTTTTGAAGCAGTTTCAACAGTCAAACGAAGCTATGATACTTAAAATTCTTGAGCAGAATGCGGCATCCTTAAGACAGGTGATAAGCACTGAAAAGCATGCGGGTGCTGTGCCAGTATTTAGAAGTTTTGACCGAAATACTGAAAAATGGTCTATCTATATTCAACAAATGGACCATCATTTTACAGCAAATGGAGTTTCAGAGGAGAGTTTGAAGCGAGCTTGTTTTTTATCGTGGATTGGAAGCAGCACTTATGAATTGCTTCAAAAGCTTTGCGACAACAACATCGAAGGAAAAACGTTAAAAGAACTAAAAGGTAAACTAAATGAGCATTTAGTGGAGAAACAACATGTGTTAGCAGCACGGTTCAAATTTTATTCAACTCGAATGCAACCTGGTAAATCTCACGCTGATTGGGTTGCGGAGCTCCGGGGAGCGGCCAAAGATTGTCAATTTGTTTGTAATAAAGAGAACTGCCAGGAAAGTTTTGTCGACAACAACATAAGAGACATGATAATTATGCACACGTCAGAGGAAAAAGTGCGCAGTACCGCGCTTCAAAAGTTAAATCCATCATTGGAAGAAGTTCTCCAGATAGCATCTGTTTATGAAGCAACAGTAAATACGTGCATGGAATTTAGAAAAGAGATGAGTGAGCCGGCTGTCAACGCTGTTCAATATTCAGGTGATTACAATCGTAATTATAGTTATAGCGAAAATCAAATTTCATACCACAAAGCAGCATCTAATGGTAAGTCATGCCTAGGCTGCGGTTCTGCACACGACAGAAGCAAATGCTATTATTATAAAAACAAAACGAATTGTTATTCTTGCGGGAAGGAAGGGCACCTCGCAAAAGTATGCCAATCGGCGTCGACGTCGCGATCAGCGAGGCCACAATTCAATAAAAGAAAATATAATCAAAACAAAAACAGCGATAATGTAAATGCGTTGGACGAAACGTCATTTGAAAGCATTGGATTTATTGAATTAATAACAAAAGAAAATGCGTGTGCCGTGAAATGTTTACCTGAAATCGAAAACTTTTCTCACAAAATGTTTGCTGATATCATTATTAATAACAAAACATTTAAATTTCAAGTAGACACGGGCGCCTCCTGTTCACTTATTGGCCTAGATACTTACTTAAAGCTCGGGAAGCCTGATTGTAAGCCAACCAATAAAATTCTCAAGGCATATGGTGAAGATCTGCTTTAAAAGGTTCTATCAATATAAATGTAACATGGAGTGGAATAACTCGGGATTTGTTGCTTCTCGTGGTGGACTCAGAGCTTGCTACAGATATTCTTGGAATGGACTGGTTTAAAAAATGGAATTTAAACATATCTCTAGATCCCTGCGCTAATGAATGTTGTTTTGCGTTTTCAGGTCAAGCATCTCAGCAAAATTTAATGGCAGCACTAAAGAAAGAAACAAACCGATATTCCATCATATTTTCACCAGAATTGGGAGCATGCACAACTTTTAAAGCAAATATTACACTAAAACCAAATGCAACACCCAAATTTTTCAAGCCTTATAACCTTCCTTTTGCACTTCATGCTGAAGTGCGTGTTGAAATCGATCGTCTTGTGAGCTCAGGTGTCTTGAAGGCTGTTAAGTCAAGTGAGTGGGCAGCTCCTATTGTTGTTGTTAGAAAGCCAAATGGAAAATTGCGAATATGCGCTGATTTTAAAGTAACAGTTAACTCCCAAATAGAAATTGAGCGGTATCCTATCCCGCGCATAGAAGAACTCTTTCACAAATTGCAAGGTGGTGAATATTTTACCAAAATTGATTTGAGTGAGGCCTACTTGCAACTCGAGCTGACAGAGGAATCTAAAGCATTTATGGTAATCAATACGCCCTTCGGTCTGTTCAGATACCAACGCATGCCTTTTGGTATTGCAAGCGCTCCAGAGCTATTTCAACGTTTTATGGAGGGCGTTATATCGGGCGTTCAGCATGCAGCAGTTTACTTGGACGATATCATCGTAACAGGTCGGGATAATGAAGAACACTTGCGCAACGCGAATGAAATTTTTAAGCGACTTGAACATCATGGGTTACGATGTAAATTCGAAAAGTGCAATTTTGCCCAGAAAGAAATTGAATACGTTGGGCACGTTATAAATTCAAAAGGTATCATGCCTTCGGAGAAGCGCATCGAAGCAATCAAACTTATGCCCCGACCAAAAAATGTTCAAGAAATAGAAGCCTTTATGGGCAAAATAAACTATTACAACAGATTCATAGATAATTTTTCTTCACAGGCAGCACCTCTTAATAAGCTCAGGAGAAGCAACATAGAGTTCAAGTGGTCCCAAGAAGAAGAAAACTCATTCCAAGAGCTGAAAAGTGCGATAATTCGAGCGACTCAACTGGTTCACTATGATGATAAAAATCCTTTAATATTGGCGGTAGATGCTTCCAAATTGGGAATCGGTGCGGTGTTATCACATCGCTATGAGGACGGCACAGAAAAGCCAATTGCGCATGCGTCAAAGACACTTAACAGCAGTCAAGCCCAGTATTCTCAAGTAGAAAAAGAAGCCTTAGCAATAATATATGGAGTCACGAAATTTCATCAGTATCTGTACGGGCGGCAATTTGAGCTAGTGACCGACCATCAAGCCTTGACGACCTTATTTCACCCTTCGAAAAAACTTCCAGTTATGACCTTACATCAACTTCAACGCTGGGCTATCGTACTTCAGGCGTACGACTATACCATTAAATACAAAAATTCAGCGGCCAACTTGAACGCTGACGCGTTGTCTCGTTTGCCTGTGGGCCATGATGTAGATTTTGATGAAATCGAGAAAGAAATACTGGAGGTTGAGTCGATATATCAATCCGTAATTGATGATTTTCCATTGAATGCCGACATGGTCAAGAAGCACACGGAAGAGGATGAGACCCTCAAGCTCGTTTCTAAATATGTGGAAGAGGGCTGGCCACAAAAGTGTCATAAGTCTGACAAGCTAGCACCATTTTTTAATCATAAATTCTGTTTGTCATTGCAGAGCGGTGTGCTACTTCTGCACACAGACTACACAAGAGTAGTTGTACCTGAAGCCTTGCAACGAAAGGTGGTAGCCTTACTCCACGATGGTCACTGGGGAAAAAGTAGAATGAAGCAAATGGCGAGACGCTACGTTTGGTTTCCTGACATTGACAAGCAATTAGAGAAGGTTCATGACAGATGTGAGGTCTGCCAATCGACTGCCAGTCACCCACATCGGGAATACTCACCATGGCCGGAAGCAACTATGCCGTGGGAGAGAATTCATTTGGACTTTGCAGGTCCATTTTATAATCGTATGTGGCTTATTATAATCGATGCTTACTCCAAGTTTCCATATACTGTCGAGCTAGCTTCCGCGACAACTTTATCAACTGCTGCAGCGCATCTTTTCTATTAAGGGTCTTCCTAGCACCATTGTAACAAATAATGGCCCTCAATTTACATCTGCAGACTTCAAGAGATTTTGTGAGAGAAACACCATTCAACACTTAACTTCTGCACCATTTCACCCCGCATCCAATGGATTAGCTGAACGATACGTACGAACATTTAAAGAGGCATTTAACAAAATTATGAAAGATGAAAACAATGCAGAGAGGGCCCTGTACAAGTATTTGTCGACTTACCGTAGCACTCCTAATCCACTAAGTGGCAAGTCACCTGCTGAACTCTTGCATGGCCGTCAACCACGAACGATTCTTGCTGCATTGTTTCCGAAGGCGACGGCAGTAGTTGTGTCAAAGACGAAGTTTGCTGCTGGTGAAAGTGTTTGGGTGCGGAACTACTCTGGCACCTCTCGATGGATAGATGGAAAAGTTCAAGAAACAATAGGCAACAAAATGTATTACGTTCAGACGACTAAGGGCGTACTTAAAAGACATCAAAACCAGCTACGTGCTAATCATAACAATGAAACCATTAGGACACCCCTGCCGCCGGAGAGCCCTGATGTCGACTTGCAACCAGTTGTGGAAACTTCTCCATCGGTAGAACAGCCTTCATCAAGTTCCAGTAATGAATATAGGCCAGCTTTGGAACACACAGCCTAGCGGAATCTTAGCAGAGCCAAGACGACCGGCAAGGACTCGAACACAGGTTGTGAGATTTAAACCATGAAGACTTACCAAGTTTTAAATTAAGTCTGAGGGGATGTAGAGATGCAATATCTATAAGTTGGCAACTCTTAGATTTTGACAACTAACTTAGTTTTTTAGGTTTTTGTCTCGTGGGATGTAAAAAGTATAACTAGCCTCGTGGCTCTAATAAAATATCATATGAATAATTCTAAACATCGTCTTTATATTTAATCGGAACATTAACAGAATCTAAGATATTGCAGCATGCATCTGAAGCGATCATACGATAATGCAGCTTTGAAGCAGGTTCACTATTCGATTTGGTGAGTCCAGCATACAAAATAATAGCCAAAAAGACATCGAACTCCTTCAAAGTGATTGTTTTCCATTCTTTTGTGTACGTTGGATTTGCCAAATTCCATGCAGCTGTCACTTCACGGCCTTTTCGATTTGCTTCGCGTATTATGATGTACGTCATGTCTTCGGTAAATATCGAGCGGAAAATGGTAAAGGGATCATGTGTGGTTCGTACTGGTCCCGGTTTCCTCCTTGTGAAGTCGACCACGTTATAAGCACGAGTGCGGGAAGTCGGTGGTGCATTTTTACTCCATTTGGTGCCATCTTTGGAAATGAAGCAATTGTCACTTGTTTGCGGAGCATCAGTTTCTTCCTCTTCATCATCACTAATATCTTCATTGATCTCTACATCTGCTTCACTTTCGACATCAGAATCATCCACATGAAAATTTGGTTGATATGTCAAGCCATCTTCCGCACCTTTAAGATCAAATGCAGGAACATCAACTTCATCCTCCTCACTCATGAAGTCTGCAAATCTCCCATCCACTGCATTTCTTTCTTCCTCACTCATTTCCTGGTAGCGTGTACTGCGACGTACCACTATTTCAGCAATATCTAAATTTCTATCTGCCATTGTATTTTCTTTATGTAATTCAGTATAAAACTTAGCATACGATATTTTCTGCTTACTGTGTAAACTTTGTATGATTCCGCTTACGAAACTGAAGCCGCTTTTACACTCTTTTTCTACGTTTACCTGTGTTCAACCATACAGCAGGCAATAAAATTCAAAAAGGGACGGACCGTTTGTTATATTTTCAAGCAAAGGCACAATAAAAATAGTCCAAAAGGTACCTTAAATTCGAAGAATACATTTGTGATGTGTTCAAACAATAAAATAATTCAAAATTCAAAAAGGGTTGAATTTCCCCAGACAGGTAATTATGTTTTCAAGGAAAGGCCAAGAATAATCTAGAAAGTATCTAAAATTCAAAGAACACGTTTGTGATATGTTCAAAAAACAAAACAATTAAAACCAAGCCAAAATAAATTGCATTTACTAACAATTCCGTGCAATTTCAGTACAAGGTCCCTAGGGACCTTGACACCCTTTCCCGTACTAAAAACCTTTAAACCCTTATAAAACCTAAACTATTTGTCGGATCGCCTTGATTTTTTTTAAACGATTCTGCATAAAAACCCCTTGGAATACATATAGAGGTCGGGTATATCTTCCATGGACCATCAAGGAGTAATTTGAGTTTGAAAATGAAAAAGGTCCCAAGGGACCTTCTCACCCATCGGAGGGTTAAAAAGTGATACTGCTACATGTGCTACAATTTCAACGACAGTTGCGGTGCCGCTCACTGATTTGGGACTAATTTTCCATATGAGTTGGTTGTAGCCTTCGTTGTTGTTCTGCGTGAAACCACCCAGACATCGTTCCAACAGCGTACAATGTACGTTACACATTCTATTTACATGAAGATATTAAGATGAAAACAGGGGATAAAAGTAATACAATAGAAACCGAAACAGTTGCCGCTCGCCACTCAGCGCATGTAGCTAAAAGGCGCGCAAAACTAAGTAAGAGGTACGGTCATTCAAAGTACTGTAACTTGGTTAGTTTTGCTCCGAATGACCTAAAAATTGAATACAATATTCTTCAGATGTTGTACTTTCAGAAACATAAATAAAAAAAATAGGGGAAAAAAGGTTGTCAAACCTTACCTTCTCCTTTAATAAATCAGTTAAGGAAGAAGGAGTGCACCGAATAGTTTTTAAAGAAAAATGTTAGGTGGAATACCCGGTTTTGCTCGGGGACGGTATGGTAACCAGGGTGTTTCTCAACAGATTTTAATGATTTTTTTAAATGAATCAGAGTAGGGAGAAGGAGTGCCACGAATAATTCTTAAGGAAAAATACCAGCTGGAATGCCCGGCTTTGCTCGCGGGTGTTATATCATTCAGGGTGTTTCTCAACCAATTTTGATGATTTTTATGTTAAATAATTCAGAGTAGGGAGAAGGAGTGCACCGAATAGTTTTTAAAGAAAACCGCTTGCTGGAATACCCAGCTTTGCAAGGGAGTGGTATGGCATTCAGAGTGTTTCTCAACTGATTTTGATGATTTTTTTTTTCAAATGAATCAGAGTAGGGAAAAGGAGTGCACCGAATAGTTTTTAAAGAAAAATGTTAGCTGAAATGCCAGGCGTTGTTCGGGGGTGATATGGCATTCAGGGTTTTCTGAACCGATTTTAATGACTTTTTTTTTAATGAACCAGAGTAAAGAGTAAAATAAATAAAGAAATCACCCGCTTTGAACAGGTAAACTATTTAGGATGCTTTTCACACATTGTGGATTCATAAACACAAAGAATATCCGCAGTTTATTACAATTTTACAACAGCTTAAAAGTTTTTTCCTTTATTTCGCTTACGCTCTAACATGAGAGTAGAAAAAGGAAACAAAAACGAAGAATATGAAAGAGAGGAACGAACAAAGAAAGTTCCATTTAAAATTTGATGATCTGCACAAAGTGAAGAAAGGAAAAAAATGTGGCACCAAAATATACTCTCTATATATTTTCAATTTGCGCTCGTTGCGCTCTCTTTTGATCGAGAGAGCTGGCGGCGAAATCATTGGCCGCATTCAGTGGTGTCGACTGCTGTGAACTATTATGGTAGCGATACCTTAGAGAGCGATGTTTTTCTCTGAATGAGTTGTTGCTCTAAGCGTCAGAAAAGTTTTCAAAGTTTAGAGTTAAGAGCAGTGATTGCCAAACTCACACAACGATACTATTGCTTCGTATTTAATTGTAACGATGTGCATGTACTGAGCCAAATTGTACGTTGAAAAGAAACAGTCGTGCCGCTAATTTCACAAAAAAGTCACAGTTTCTATAGTATCGTAGACGCAGACGTAGAATTTTTGTTTGATATACATGCTGATGAATTTGCTGTTCTTGTTCATTTTGTGTTGGTTGTATTTAAGAAATTCAATGTTATATTTAAGAAATAGAAATAAATATTTCTGAAAAATATGAACAGTAACAAACGACAAAAACGAAAGCCACTGCTATGCTCAAACACTCTACATATTAAACACTCTGCCTGTCCTGAGAGATTCTCAGCAAAATAAAATTCTTCTTCCCATTCAACATGTTATTTAAAACTAAATAAAAGTACTTATATCATAAAAAAATGTTAATATTTTATGATGATAATTTTATCTATGTACTCATAAAGATCAATGGCTTTTCAGTGTAAGCAACCTACCTATTCGACAGCTTAATTATGACATCAGTGAAGAATGCGACGCAAACCTTCTCAGTCGACAGTTGGCATAAGACTGATGTTCGTTTATTTAGCTTCGGCGTCACATGCATAGGGGCACTAATACTGATACGTTACACGCGGGTACACTGCTGGTAAACGCTGGTTTAGAGTCAAAGTTTACAACACTCAACAGTTGTGTTCATGTAGCATAGAATTTTTTCGCTCCATTAAATGGCGTCCGCTACCTGATCAGTTTTAGTAATAGCTCCCATAATTGTGCCATTCAGAAACAAACACAACTGTTGCCAACTGTTGACTCCGCTGAAAGCGGCCATTATGAAAGTGAAAGTGATATCAAATTCTTATAGGAAAACATATGTTTTTGGCATTGTTAAACTTATAATAAAGTGAAAAAGCAAGCCAAAATAGTTTCCCAAAATTTACAATTAATCCATATATAAATAGGCGTAGGCAAAAGAGTTAAAAACCATTTCCTCATGTGTTTCTTAACCGATGTTGATGATTTTTTTTAATGAATCAAAACAGGGAGAAGGAGTTCACCAAATAGTTTAAAAAAAATGCTAGCTGGAATACCCGGCTTTGCCTGGGGGTGGTATGACAATCAGGGTGTTTCTCAACTGATTTTGATAATTTTTTTTTTAAGTGAATCATAGAAGAAGAAGTGCACATCACATTTTTTAAAGAAATTTATCTGCTGTGAACAGCTGAAATATTGTTAAAGTGAAATGATGAATGACTTCACTTATTGTTGTATCATATACACTAAAAGATCGCACAAAAAGAAGAGAAAGAAAAATAACTTTTTGCATTGTTTCGTTGGTTTTTTTTACAGTGTGATATGTGTTTGGTTATATTCGTACATTCGCAAAGAAAGAGGAAATGCTAAATTTTTATGAAAAACAATGTTTTTGACATTAATATCGTATCGAATCAACAGAAAATGTATGCGAAAAGGTCCAATTTTGACCACGGTCGATCTGTAGTCAGCATTAATGCACAAAACCGTTTAAGCTATGACGCGTGCCATAATTTAAGCGGTTATAAGCGAGCAGCTTAAATAAAAAGCAATGTCGCCAGTATGTTGTTGTTGCCATTGTCGTGAGAAATAAACTGACACCGTTGTGCCTTCTGCACCGAGAACGAAATGCATTGACAGCACTTTTAATTATTTATATTTTATTGTGGTTTTTATATGCGAACAGAAATTCATTTGTAGCATTTTAAAATAATAATATTTTATTGTTTTAATTGCATGCAAACAAAAATGCATTAATAGCATTTTTTTCAAACGCTGCAATTAATGATTGTGTAATATTCTTCGAAAGGGGATTCCGCCTTTGGGAAAAAGAAAAGAAGGTATGGCAAATATATTTTGTACATATGTTAATCCCAAAAATGTTTCCGGGTAGTTCTAATCTCGGTCAGAAAATAAGGAAATGTAAAATTAGCATTCCGACATTGTGAAGTTTTTGTAAATATGCTAGCTAGATTTAAGTATGTTATAAAAATAAGAAGAAGAAGCGATCCCAGATATTTTATAAATATCTGGTCTCTGCTAAATAAAGAGAGTTTACTTTAAACGAGTGAAGTATTTGAGTGTTGTTATTCAAAAGAGAATTATTGCGGATCGCCCGAGGATCCCCTGAGCTCAACAGTACAGTGAAAGCCGCAACAGATACCTTGAAGGTTCTAAGGACACCAATGATTTTCAGTAAGTATACAGTCGGCCAGTGAGCCATTATAATACACAAACTAATCTTTTGGCAACCTCACGGCTGCCTATTCATTTGGCAGCTACCCTGCTGGTTAAACACAAGGTAACCGCTTTTTTCGACTAGGGAAATTGTATTAGGAAGCGTTTTTCTCGATTAGAGAGAAGACACCACACGTTTTGATTCAGATAGCACTTTTAACTTACGACGAAGGACCTACGGGTATCCTCAACGGAGGATCCCAACGAAAGGTATTTATCATAAACTATGTGCCAACCGTGATGGCAATCAATATGAACTTTTTAATATTTATCCAAATATCGTGTTGTTGTGTAACAAGTGCCTTTTAAAAAATAGCATTGTATCTGCACTTGGACTATTAACAAGTGAAAGAAATTGCCTTAAAAAAATGTTCTCAGAGTTCACTAACGCGGTGTCTAACTCTCGACTGTTGAGTCTCTTGATGCACCTCGCTTGCGTCCCCGTAAAGCATCGCCGGCTGTTCGTGATGCCCTCTCTCGCTTGCGCCGCCTGTTGCAGCATCCCCCTTCCGGGTCATCGTCTGCTGCTGATCCTGCTGAAGCTTTTGTTGTTGTTCCAATGCTCTCTGCCTTAACTTCTACTTCATCTGCTGCGGTTACAAATTTACTGAATAAAGATTCTCTTCTGGACCAGCTGTGCGTATCTATTACAGGATCAACTGGCGTGCTTTTTGTCTATGTTTCATATGTTCATCCTAACAGTGCTGAGGAACTATATGCTGTGCATGTCAAAAATATTGTCGACCTTGCTTCAAATTTGAATAGAGATTTTTGTCAGCGGTAACATTAAATTTGATTTAGATGTCTATGCTTTCCGATATCGCCCTCGGATATGCATCATCTACCAATAATTTTTATTGTCGAATTTATACACTTGCTTGAACACAAACATCGGACTCTGAAGTAAAATTTAATTATAATTTGTGTAATTTTGATTATAATTAATTATAATATTTCTGCTTTGATCTGCTTTGAAATTATGATTTATAATCTTCCTATTTTAAAGAATGCAATTCATAGGCTTCCCTGTTATACCAAAGGTTTACAAAAGCTAAAAAATTTAAGAAATAAATTTTATAAACTCTACAAACCCACAAACAATGATCTGCATGAATATAAATACTTGCATTGTTCTCGTGAATTTAATTTCTTAGATAAATTTTTATGCAAACGGCAGAACATCTAAACATATAAGAATAATAGCTCTTTTATACCATCATCTTTAATTTGGGACGATAAAGTTTCTGATAACACTCTATATTCCGTGAATCTTTTTGTAGATTTTTTTAAATCTAACATTTTAATTGATTCTAATTTAATTGATTTGAGAGTCCTTGATGGAATTGAGTTTTTTTAGCTTTGGACACCTTTCTCTCATTAAAGTTAATGTTTTAAAGGGGAATTTTTGGCCTAAAAAATTGTGCAAGTTCTGCTGTCAAGCCGTTGTTTTATTTTTATTAATCTCTTCTTTCTGGATATTTTATAAGTAAATGGAAAATTACGATTAGTCGGGGAAGAAAAAATGCGTCTAACTACCGCCCGATCTCTCAACTTTCTAACACATAAAAACTTTTTGAATATATACTGAAATCTTAGTTGAGTCTTCTTTGAAATTGATAATTACACCTTCACAGCATGGTTTTGTTCATGGACGGTCAACAACAACAAACTCTGCCGTTTTTACCAACTTTTTTATGTCATCTTTTTCAGAAGGGTACCAAGTTGATACTATCTACACTGATTTTGCCAAGGCCTTCGACAAAGTTTCCCATAATATATTAGTTGCTAAGCTTTCTTAAATAGGTTTTTACTTATATTTTTCAAATTGGATCAAAAATTATTTAACTGACAGGCTCTGCTTTGTTGAAGTAGACAAAGTTAAATCTACGTCTTTTATAGCATCATCTGGCCTCTCACAGGGTAGTATTTTAGGCCCTCTTCTTTTCAATATATTTGTTAATTATGTTAGCAGCTGTTTTTCCTTCTCTTATTTTTTTTTTATTTGCTGATAATCTTAAAATATATAACGTGTTTGCTCTCCAACGTGATTTAAATGCAGTTTTTGAATGGTGCATTCAAAATTAAAATGTTTTTAAAAGTTCTTTTTATATCGGGAACGCTATGTTAACGCGCGTTCATGAAATTTTAGATTTGGGAGTTTGCTTTGATGCAAGTTTTTCTTTTCTTCGACGTTTGTCATGCACTCTATCTATATCTTATTCAATATACGCTTTTTTAAGGCGAAATTGTTCTAAATTTTCTGTTCCATATACTTTGGAGTGTGTTTTTGTATCGCTTGTAAGATCTCGTGTAGAATACGCCTCTTTTATATGGAATTCCTACTATGCGCTCATACACTTATGCTTGCACTGCGATCGTTTAGCTTTGTCGAACTTTTACCGTCGTAATGTTGGTTGTATGTTATTAAAAATGAAATCGCTTGAATCTAGGCGTATTATTCAGTGGTTAATATTTCCTTTTGACATTGTTAGTGGTAATATTGATTGCCCATATTTGTTAAGTGCAATTTACTCCAATGTTCCCGTAGGAAGTCTATGTCATTTTGATTATTTTGAAATTAATTTTTGTAGAGCAAATTATTTATTGTATGAACCTTGAATAGAACTTTAAAAGAAAATAATTTTCTTAGTTCCAAAATTAATATTAATTTCTGTGATAGAAAGAATATTTTTTTATATGCTCTTAATTGTTATTATTTTTTAGTTACTGTATTATATTTATGACCTAATTCTTAAGTGTTAATGTTTGTAAATCCCTTACTAATTTGCTTGTCTGAGAAAATGTAAAAAATTTATAGACAATAAACAAAACTAAACTAAAATAAGCTTAAAGTAAATTTTTAAAATATAAAGCATGTATGCAGAATCAAATGTATTTCAAGGAAAAACGGAAAAATTAATAAAGAGAGTTGTGCTAAGACTTTAAGTAGTATAAATATATATTGTATTCTTAATATAGCAACAAAATCAACTACCTTGCTGAATTTCTCGTGGTTTTGGTAAATTAGTAACACAGGTATGTGGACACATCAATACATTAGCTGGATGGAGTGATCCTTCCATGAACCTACGTCTTGCTTCGCATAAATGAATTCCACCTAATGGCGTCTTAGGCAAATGATTTGGTGGAACTAAGGCCAAACAATAAATTCCAACTTGATGTATCGAGTCAACAGCTTGCAGTACTCTTGACATCCACTGAAAGCTTTCCTCTTCAGAGCAATCTGGTCGCTGTTCTGCAATAACACAAACGCGTTCGTCCCGTAAGACTTTAATACTGAAAACTGCAATTCGACCTCTATAAATGAATCTCATAGGTTCTACAGCCAACACTGTAGCAATTATATCATCAGCGTTATGTTTTCGCCCTGTTACGTTCATTAAACCATCACGAGAACCACACACAAATACAAGACCACCTGGCCCAAGAAAACCAAGTAATCCCGAGCGCACATACATTTCTTCATTTATTGGAATTGTAGTTTGATTTTCTTTCGAGGCTTCTGGAATATCCAACAATGGCTGAACTCTGAAAGTTGCATTTGTCATGCCTTCAAGACCGAAATAGCTGGATCCAGTGAAAGCACTTGACACACATATTTCACCCACTTGATCAGTTTTGCAAAGAACTGGAACTCCTTCTGATTTGACAACAATCATTTGTGCTGCTGGCATTACTTGTCCACAGTCCTGTAAAGTTAATGATGTGAGTGAATCTTCACTATCGACACGAACAACTCCATGCGAAAGAGCAGCCATGGATAAAACACCTCTTCCGGTGGCAGACTGGCTAAATCCACTTGAGGAGCGTCCAGGTCTTCGCAAGGAAACAGTAAATACTTCTGAGCTGCTAGCACAGGGACATATTGCATCTGATCTCAAGCCTTTTGACTGAAAAACGCTTAAAAATTGATCACATGATGATAGTGACCACGGATTAGCTCCATCTGCAACAATTAACATCCGTAAGGATGATAAAGATATATCCTTATGGTCTTTTGTTGCAAGTAGTCCCCAATGTAAGTCCCTACTTTTAACCAAACAGCAAGAAGCCCGATATTTTGTAATTAATTGCATCCACGAAGAAGGCCGAAGCTTCATAAGAGCATAAGGAATAAAAAGAACGTGCATACCATTTAATACAGATGTTAATACTGCATGCCATAGACCAACTTCACGTTTAAAATCGAGTACACAAACAATTGTTTCACCTTCCGTATAATGGCATGCCATAGTCAATGCCCGGCAGTGATTCATCATGGCTTGGCGTGTAACAGCTACACCTAAAATGAAACAAATAGGAAATGTATTGGACCAGAATTTTTCAATTTTCATTTTGTTTTCTACCTATCAGTAAATAGCTACTTAAAAATCAATTACTTAAGGATTATTAATTTGAACTGCTTTTTATAAAACATTTTTAATTTTTTTTTTTATATACCAAGAAAACGCTCATAAGGTTGCCCACTATAAATGCGAAGGCATTGTGTTGATTCGGAAGACGGGTGATAGTTAGTTGTAGGGTGGAAAGATGGAGAAGTGTCGATGAAGATTTGTTTTAAATTTACACAGCTCGAAACTGCCGGGAAACATGCTCGCAGAGAGGTTGTTCTACAATTGAATCGTTTATTTCAGAAACAACATAAGTAACAACATAAGAATTGTTCAGTAATCTATAAAAACTGTGTAATTCACAAAAAAGGGAATTTTGACAAACTTTTTTGGACTTAATATTTAGGTATGGACTTAAGAGAATGAAATACCGAAAAACTTTGAAAAATTATGAAAAATTAAAAGAGATAAGGCAGGAAAACTGTTGCTGACTTATGTTGTTTTAACAATAAACAGGTATTTAATTAAAAGAAAATAGTTAATTTTTATTTATATTTGTAACAATAAACAATAAAAATAATACATAAACAATAACAATGTAATGTTTCACTACTATTGTGATACTTAATCATATTCTCCATCATTCTCATTAAGATCATATTCATCATTTCCAGTTGGCCAGCTAAATGTGTTTTGATAAAATTGAAAAAAAATTTCAAAACGAAAATGTTATTTGTTGTAAATTTTAATGAAAACGTGTATGTTGAACACTACACGGTGCACAGTGCTTTGCGCAGTGGAAATAAATAAAGAAATTTTTGCTCTCGAAATTGTACAAATTTGATATGATAGTACTTCCATTAAGGATGATGAATGATAGATGATGAATGATAGTACTTCCATTAAGGTAAGCCCAACATTTTTCTGCTTACAGATTTGAAATGTAGGCAGTAAAACATGTCTGATTTTTTTTAGTAATTTGCAAGGTAGTATATATTCTTGATGATCATAAAAAATTCATCTAGAAATACATTTCAAACCGAAAATAAAAATAAAGAAGCTTTAAAAAGGAAAAGCTCTGTCCAATTTTTGCTTTTTAGAATTTAAAAACAAAAAAAAAAAAAAATAACAAAAAGAAAAATTTTCAAAAAACAAAAAAAAAATACCCTAAACGAAATTTGGATAGACATTTACTAATACCATGAAAGTTATAAACGGCGTTTTTTTAATTGATAACCTTGGACCCTTATCTCCAAGGCTATGCAAAAATAAATTTCGCTTTGTTCCGCCTTTTTGCAAAGCTCGATTTGGAAAATACCTCTAAATCAATAAATTGCTTGAAGTTCCAAACGCAACTTTATCAACCTAACTAAAAAACTGATATTAAATTTTAGCGTCAGCTTTTTTATTTAGTAGCAGCTGTAGCCTATGCTAAGAGAGCCAGCACTAAATTATTTTTTTGGTAAGGCTGTATATATTTAAGTGAAAATGGCAACACTATTTATTGAGTTAAGGCTGTATGATACTTAATTAAATTGATCATTGAAAATTAACACTAGAGCAGTTCAAATAGCACGAATGCATGGATTCAATTGGTGTGAGTGAGTATACATATGGTACAAATTGGAGAAACATTTGTAGGACTGACTGTTTTTCCTTTGCATTTTTTTTTTTTGCCGTTTCTTTCAATTCGTTCTTCGTTAAGTTTCGATCAAATATTTATTGTGCTGTTAATAATTAATTAGACATTTTTAGAGTAAACAAAACTATTTAATATAAATGTATGCTGAATTGGAAGTGATGTGTGTAGCTAATATTAATTTATTGCAGCTGCTCTTAAAAACACCAGATATAAAAAAGTAACAACGTTTATCCTTTTATTACAAAATATGTCTGTCTACGCGCCACTTGTTTTCAGATTTTAAAATTGGACAAAAAAAATTAAGTATCATACGGGCATTATTGTTTATTTTTCTTTAGTATTGTTTCTGTGTACCGTTATTATCTATCACATCTATTACTCTTTTTTTAACTCTTCTGCCAACTTTTAATGCACCTCCCATACAAAATCATGTAAAAAATTAATATAGGATCCAGGGAGGTACCCCTAAAAACTAATAGATTTGAACAATTTGAAGTATACATCTATTACTTTATTTAGCGGCCGTGGCATAGTGGGTAGAGTGTGTGGCCCATACGCCAAAGAACTCTGGTTCAAATCCCATCTGACTCAGAAGGTTTTTTCAATTGAATTAATTTTTCTGTTCGGCTCTCACCTCCCTGCAGACAATGGCAAGCCTCAGAGAGTAAAAACTGCCATAAAAAGCTTCTTGATATAAGCCGTTCGGGGTCGGCATAAAACTTGTAGGTCCAGTTCTCGATCATTTGTGCTCAAACATTTCACAACACAATTGATCATAAGATGCTCGGTCAAAGTCCTTTCAAGGGCTGAAATTGCCATTTTGTTTTTTGTTCTATTACTTTATATTCTAAGCATTCTGGCCAAGTCTTATTAAGATCAGTCAACTTTTGTGCCTACCTTCCATACAAAATTATGTCAAAATTTAATATAGGTATAAGGAAGATATACCTAAGGACTGACTGATTTCAACCATTTTTGGTTTTAAAAAGCCTAGGCACTTGGCCGCTTCTTTTGACACATCGAAAATATGATCATTCTAACGAAGATCTGACTGTATCGATAAGCCCAGAACGTCAAGAGGATCTGACTCCATAAGATACCGTTACCATTAATTTTCACAGCAATCCTCGCTTGTGGGTTAACAGGCAGCACTGGGTCTTGCTTGCATTAAACTCTATTCTATTAGCAAGACCCCACTCAGAAATTTTTTTCAGGTCATTGAGCAGTGTATCATTCATATTTTGCCTCTTTCTCTCTATCTCCAAAAAGCCTGGGCGTTTTTTGAATGAATATGAATGACAGAAGGTCGTTAATAAGAACCAAAAACAAAGTTGGCGACAGGACTTAAACCTGCGGCTATTAGTTTTGATACGAGCGCTTTATGCCACACTCGATAAGACGCTTTTGAAATAACTAGAGCAACGACCCTGCTCTCACCGAATAAATGAATGCATTGGTTCCATTTTTCGGTAAGGAACTCCATAAGATCCCAGTAGAGCATGCCCTACAAAAACCATACTGATGGTCACTAAGCAATTCGTTGCGTTCCAGATAGTTCATAAGGTTGAAGTAAATTACGCTCTCCATAACTTTGGCGAGCGTAGAGCATATCGCTATGTGCACTAGAGGCTTTGTTTATGTTGAGATTTGTGAGGACTCTTTTCACTGCTCTCGTTCGAAAAAATATATCTCCTGCATTGAAGAAGGTCTACTTTCAACATAGGGCCGTGGCTGATTGCTATCCGAGATTGTAGAATTTTGTGCAAACAATCCAGCTAATAGCTTAGCTTTGTCAGCCGACACAGTGAAGATTTGAGCATCTTTTAAAAAACTGGAATCGACGAAGACGTCTGATTTTTTACTCTTTTAACGAATGGTCTAAAGTTTTTGCTCCTTTCGGGGCAGAGAAGAACCTGCTCTCTAATGAGAGTTTCATTATAAAGAAATTTTTTACGTTTTAAAATTACATTTAATGGATTCCTAGCCTCAATGCGAAGTCTTTTAGTATCATCGTTTTTATCAGAACGCCAATTCTGAAAGGTTTCCTCTTTGGACCTGTCTGCAATCCTGGAACTCTCATTAAACCATGAGTGGTCTTTTGGTTTCATGCTTCTCATCTTATTGGGAATGAAGGACCGCATACCCAATTAGACAATTTCTTGTACCATAACTGCCGCGGCATTCCCATTTCTGTCAGTGGACCATAATTTCCAATTGAAGTTGCGATAAGCATTATTTAACGAAGTCAAATTTGCCTTATCATAAGAATCATATTTTTCATCAGCTTTACATGTCGGACTAAGATATAAAAAAAAAAAAAAACTATAGCGGCTATTGTGTAGTGGTTAGTGAGTTCGATTTTTGCTTTAATAGTTCCTGGTAACAATCTCAGGCAGGACAAGCAACGTCTTACCATTCAACTTCTTAAAATCACAGAAGTAAATTTCAACTTCTGGGCGTAATATTTGCATATGAAAGTATGGTTAAGTTAACAAATAAACAAAGAATTACACCACAATGATAACATACATTCCCGTGGCACTGGATCAGATTAAATCTCAGTGGAAAAGTTTTAGTTCAACTTTATTACAATTTGACATCACTCACAATTTGACACATGAAGTGTCAAAATACGAGTGCGAGCAGTAAGACGAAAACTCGTCGAAGAGTACTTCATATATGCCAAATATGTTCGTTTTGAAAAAAACTTTAAACTTGGCAGTATTTGTAACGAGCCTCGGCGTCTTTACAACCTTTTTCAGCTGAGGTATCCTCAGCAGCTGTCCAGGGTCCTAACAAGACGATCTATGGGGTTTTGTAGATCGCTTGACCTTGCTGGAAGGTCCTTTGTTGTGATGTGATTGTATGTGTATCGTGGTCGATGTTGTGGACGTTGAAATTTGTCCAGCAGTTCCCTTTTGGGGTTCTTCACGAAAGGTCTCTTTGTGCGTTTGCCTTCACAGATTGGTTGGTGAAGGTGACCTCGGCGATGGTAAAGATGCCCTGGGTGATCACTGCTGGTGCTACTGGCGTGACTGTACCTTGTTAAGCGATACCCTCCGTTCTTTTAATATGTGTGTGTGTGTGTATATTTCATTATCGTGTTGACCATGAATCTGCTAGAAGCGCTCCACCGCACAGTGATTCGAGTCCATACAAAGGATGGACAAAAATAGGAGAAGCGGTCAATGGTTTTTGGAAAAATTGGGTTTTTTGTCGATTATTTTTGCTACATTATTTAGGTAATTAGTACTGCTATAAAAATTATGCATATTAATGATTAGAAGGCAAATAAACTGGTGATAAAATATAATATATATAGCATATAAATAAATTAATCTAAAATCCAAGCAGGATAGAGATAAAATGGTACTGCTTTAGTTTAATCGAAGAAATAAAAACCCGAAAGTAAATTTTTTCAAAAATATTTTAATCAAAATTGGAACTTTCATCGGACGAGCTTTCTTCTAAATTAGTTAACATTCCTGCAAAGTTATCTATTTCGCCTGTCCCTTCAATATTAATTTTAGCTAAATATTTTTCTATATATTTATCATCTTCTTTTGCACTTTTGGTATCAGATTCCTTTTTGATACAAGTATCAGATGACAAAATTAAAAATCGCATAAGATCTTCATCCGTATCTTAACGCCTTGTTTTCCTAGTGTGGGAAAGTCTAGCATTTTTAATAATTTTATGCGTTGCTTTTAAAGCTTCCTCAGAAAGTGAACCAGCAAAAGATTTTTTTCCAAATTCGATGTAAATATAGATTATTTTTTTAATATACTCTATTAAAATTACCTATTGGCAAATCAAAGTACCTAATGACTTTCGTTCCGTGTACTAACACCCTATGCACTGAGCTGGTCATGTAGTACCAAGCAGGGATGATATTTGGGGGCTTTTAGGGCTTTTTTGAGCCCTTTTTTTTTTCAAAAGCCCCGTGGCCCTTTTTATTCATTTTTGGCCCTTTTTGAAAATTTCTACCGAAAAAATAATTTTTTTTTTTTAAGAAAAAGCTTACTGGGATAAGGCATTGTCGGCTGGGATATAATTTCATTAGTCGTTTCTATTTCAATGCAATCTGCGCAATCAGTGCTACCACAATATAAGACATGAAATCACACTGAAATATAGAGATTGTATTAGAGATGTAACCTTTTTATATTAAATTTTCGTTGCATCTCTAACAAACGCAAGCAGTTCATGTGATTTCATCTTCTGTGTTGTGGTAGCACTGAAAAATGCGCAACTTTTAATTAATCAGAATTTCATCATTTTCGTGGCTACAGTATTAAACATATTCTGCAAGTGTTCTTGTATTGCCAAAGTGTTGTATTATTAAATAGAGATTTGCTTTAAAATAAGTGGTGACGTTTGCTGTTTTGATTGTGAAATGGAAAAGTAAGTATACACAAGCAAGTTTCATTCATATTAATAATTTGATTTTTAAGGTGGCTGAAGAGCCGGAAAAATGAAGCATCGAAGCAGGAATCATCCAATCAGGAAACTTCTAATCAGGAAACTTCTTATCAGGAAACATCTTGGTCTAAAAAGGGCAATACGGATGCCGAAAAGTAAGTACATTGCATTTAGAAAGTTGGAGCAATTTACTGTTAGCTAAAATGGCCTTTTTTAATTTTTTTTCTAAAATATGTATTTTTAGCTAAAAAGCTAATAGTAAGAAATTGAACGCCGCTCCGAAGATGGGAATTGTGCCTAAAAATTTGTAATTTTTATACCCCAACGCGTACTGCGTAAGGGGTATATTAACTTTGTCATTCCGTTTGTAACGCTAAGAAGGAGGCGTGTCAGGTATAGAACAATATATATATTTTTGATCAGCATCATCTCCTGAGCCGATTTCCGTGTGTCCGTCTGTCCGTCTGTCGACACGATTACAGCCGCAATTTTAAAGCTATCGCGCTGAAATTCAAAATATAAGTTTATTTTTAAAAAAGGAAGATCAAGTTTGAGAATCGGCCAAATCGGATGAAAACCACGCCTACCTCCCATACAAAGTGACTTGATTTTTATTAACCGTAAAATGTCTTTAAAATCCAAAAAAAAATTATAGAAATGCCTCGAAGTTTGGCATGTAAGCTTTGCTCTTCAGTCTTAATCCTGGCTATAAAATTTGGAAAAATCGGATGGAAACCACTCCTACCTCCGATACAAAGTTGCTTTATTTTAAAAGTAAAATCTCTTAAAAATCTGCTTAAATTAAAGAAATGTCTTGAAATTTTGCATATAGGCTTTGATGTATAATATAGACCATCACTATGATATTTGGCAAAGTTTAATGAAATCCACGCCTACCTCCCATACAAATTGGCTTAATTTTAAACGTAAAATCTTTTCAAAATCTGCAAAAATTAAAGAAATGTTTTAAAATTTTGCACATAAGCTTTGATATTTAATAAAAGCCATCTGTATGATATATGGCAAAATTGGATGAAAACCACGCCCACTTCCCATACAAAGTGGCTTTATTTTAAACGTAAAATCTCTTACAAATCCACAAAAATTAAAGAAATGTCTTGCACATTTTGCACATTAGCTTTGATATATAATATAAACCATCTCTATATTTGACAAAATCGGATCAAAACCACGCCTACCTCCCATACAAAGTGACGTCATCAAAATAGGAAAACTTTCGTTAATATATAAAACTGAATATCATCGTGTAAGTCGTGGCTAAAGACTTATATGGCCGAGGGGGGGTATTTTAGCTTCGGTACTCTGACGAAGCTCCATCCTTACTAGTTTTACATTTTCCTTCAAAACCAAGTATTAAGGGGGTTGAAAGAAAGATTATGCTTTTAACTATTCAATGAGCTTTTAACCACAAAATTCCGTTCATTATTTGAAATAACTATAACTGTTTTTGTGCTTAGTAAATTTTTCGTTTGAAGTTGTTCTTGTTTTATGACATTTTTGTCCTTGAAATATTCTGTTCCCAAATTAATGCGCAACCAAAGTTTTGTGATTTAGAAAATAAAATAATTTTAAGGAGTTAACCGTCTAGTCTGCATAAAATGTTATATCTTCAAAAGTAATGCAAGGATTTTTTAGTTAATATCTCGTTTAATAGTATAGCCTTTCGGAATAATTTTACATTAGGGCCCATCCCCTTTTTTTTCTTTTAGTTATTTCTAAATGTGTATTTGGGAACCTAAATCTAATGCTGCACAACAAAGGTCGGTCTCAAATGGTTTAAGAGATAAGATTCGTGAAAGGTCTTAAAATTTGCCTTTTTTTCCTATACGATTTTTTATAAAATTTTTTTCATGTTTTGGTTATTTCGTAATAGGGTATACCATCAAGTGTGCATTATATGTAAAAAGCATATGTTAACTATTCATAAAGTATTTAATAATTTTAAATTTGTTTTCCTTATAAATTTGGTCACGTTGAAATTTTGTGAAATTAGCTTGCGCGCACTTAAAAATTTGCACTGAACTTTCAAATTTCCACGATTTTTATCTCCTAAATTATTTGAGACCGACAAAATATTATTGCACCCATAAGTTTAGGAGGCCCATACACATAATAAAAATAAAAAAAATATTGAAGCATGGGCCCTAAAGTTATTATTATAATTATTACAGCCTTTCTACATGTGTCGTATGAAAACAAAAAAAAAAAATTAGCAAATTTTTCGAGCAAATTTTTTCAACGTGAACTCATAACTATTAATAACAGTTTATTCGTTTTTTTAACCCATTTTGGTCCGCTACTAGAACGCGTTGAAACTTCGTAATGGAATTTTCAGATTCTGTGTTTAGTGATCAAATTAAGAAAATTTCAAATATTAAGATTTTTTTGATTTATGTACTATTTTTCGGCACGAGGTGGTCGAAAAATCGACCAATGGACCAATGTGCATACAAAAATTCACAAATTTTAAATAAAATATTGTTCTTTCTATTACATTAAATATATGCAAATGTGACATGTGAAAATATTATAACAAAAGTATGCATATAGGGCCATTGGCCGACAAATCGACCACCTGTGTTTTATCACATAAATGTTTTATTATACTTTGCATTTCAATATTTTTTCGATTTGTTAAAAAATTGTAAAAACAAAAATACCAAAGGTATTTTTTAGAGTTTACCTGACTAGGTTAAAAGAGGAAATTTTAAAAATTTTTTTGTTTCTGAATTTCCATTTGACCAAACCGTAATTTGGTAAGAATTAATTTTTCTTAAACTTTTAATTATTTTTTCCGGGCTTGGAATTACGAGCCCTTAAAACAAATGCTCTATGAAAAAAGTTAAAAAATTAATTTTAGCTAAAAGTAAATTATTCCAGAATTTTTAATTTATGTTTAAGAATGTTAAAAACGTCCTAGTGAAATCGCTAATTAATTAAATCGCTACGGATGTCACCGATATTCCTGAGTCGTCTGGTTAGAGGATTGTCTATTATTGTATTCCTCGTAGTAGATTTACGGAAAATTGCATGTGATATACTTATAAAAAAATAATGTTTTCAAGTTAAGTGATAGTATACTCAAGTTGTGTTTGGTAACGCCGTAAAAGTTATCAAAATTCCGTGCAGGCAGATTCTTCCCCCCTATACTTTTTCAAAAATTTTAAAAAAACAAAATATTTTGTAATTGGTGAAAATTTGGAAATACTCTATTAGATAAAAACGCGTTAAAAGTTTTACTTGATATTATTGAGCACTTGAGAGCTCCGACAAAAAATTTTAAAAACTATCCTAAAATGTTTTGGACCGATTTTTAAGAAATGTATTATGTGTGTTTGAGTCTGCCTTCTGGATGGTTAAGATTCACAACAGGACCCGGTAGGTGGCGTTACCAGTTTGTCTCCAAAACCTCTCATCCGACTTGCATGAAAATTTGTATATAGAGGCTTTCGGATACGGTGAGTGTTTTGGACTTATCTAATCTGCTCTTCTCGAAAACTTGAGGGCGCTGTAATACAATTTTCTTAAAAAACGTGAAAAATCATAAATTGCTTACATTTGTGAAATAAAAATATACTATCTATATTTCAATATATTTTCCGAAAACATTTTATAATAATAATAATAATTCAAATATATATAATGGCTAATTTAATTATTATTAATATCAGTACTGTCATTTCCGACGAAGAGCAAGAAAGCACAAGTTCTGAAGATGAAGCTGACAATCCTAAAAACCATACCAGTAAAAGCACCTTTCAACAAAAATGGAAAGACAAATATCCATGGCTTATTGAAACCAAAGGCCTTCGTCAAGGAAAAAAATGCAATGTTTGCCACATTCCAATTAATGGAAATGAATACCATATTGCACGACACGCTTCAACAGTGCACCATAAAAAGGCAATTGAAAGGGCAAGGAGGGCAATTAAAATCAGCCAATACACGCGATCCAGATCAGAAGAACTAACTCTTGCGAAAGCTTCAAGGATGATAGAAGTGCGTTTGGCCCTTTTTATTGCTGAACATAACTTGCCATTTACAGCATTGGACCATCTAGGCCAATGCATTAAATCTATTAAAGACCCGAGAATTATACAACGCTTTACAATAAATCGGATAAAGGGGCAAAAAATAATAAAATCTATAACTGGTCCCCGAAACTCAAAGCACCGATTCCGCCATGAATAAAAATTTGGCTATAATTATAAGAGTCTTCGATAAAGTCAGTCGCGACCACTTCTTAGGATTTGCAGCTGTTTCTGATTGTACAGCAAATGGCATATTTACTACATTGATGAATGCTTTGCAAGAACATGATATTCCTCTAAAAAATTTATTGGGATTTGCAGCTGATAACTGCTCGGTAATGATGGGGAAAAAAAGTGGAGTGCAGGCAAAATTGCGAGCAGTTGTACCAAAACTCTTTATCATTGGTGACGTGTGTCATAACCTCAACTTATCATCAGAAGCAGCAGCTGCGAAGCTTCCAAAAGCAATAGAGAAACTGATGAGGGATATAAACCACCACTTTTGTCACAGTCCAAGTAGAAAGGATGAATACCGGACTTTTCAACAGGAATTTGGAAATGATCTGCATGTAATTTTAACTTTTTCTTCTACAAGGTGGCTTTCTCGCGAGGTAATTTCTTTTTTTTAAAGTGTAGTTTTTTTTTATATAGTTATTTTTGTCTTTTTAGGCCGTAGTTAACCGCATTCTAGAACAATGGACGGTACTAACATATTATTTTGGGCTTTCCGACTTCGATGCTGCATATGGTAACGCAAATGTTGGAATAATATCGTGCTGTCTTCGCGACCCACTTATAAAAGCTTATTTCCTTTTCTTATCATACGTACTTAAATTAATTAATGATGTTAATTTAGAAATGCAATCTGAAGATATTAGAATGCATATATATATCTTGCGTCTAAAATTTCTTTTGAAAAACATTTGTAGAAACTTTATATCCTTTGAAAAAATAGAATCTAATTCTATTAACTCCCTAAATCTTCATGACCACATTTCAGTTAAAGATATTTATTGCGGAACTGCATCAGAAATGTTTTTTACTTCTGAAAATGTACCTGAATGCGATGTTTTAAAATTTAAAAAAAACGTGCTCTGTTTTTATATAACATTTTGTGAAGATTTCAGGAAAAGAATTGATTTTGATAACGTTGTCACTAACACCTTCCCTGTATTGAGCCCAAATCACGTAATTTCTAGTGAAACTAATAGCATATTACCTTTACTTGTGCAATTATTTTCGGATAAAGAATTAAAAAGCGCTGAAAAAATTAATTCTGAATATCGGGCATTAGCTACCTACCCAGAAATTAAAAAACTGTCAAACTTATCAATAGCTGCTTTTTGGCACGAAATAAGTTTGATTAAAAATGAACTGAATGAAATAACATTTGCCAACATATTCAGAATAGTGGAAGGGCTGCTGGCTTTGCCACATTCCTCTGCATGTGTTGAGCGCACTTTTTCCATTCAAAACCTGATAAAAACAAAATGCAGGAACAAACTCGCATTAGAAACTTGTTCTGCTCTAATTCAAACCAAAAATTTGATGCGAACACACTCTAGCAATTGCTTCAATTTTAATATTTTGAGTCTTAAAGACACAAGTTTGCCCTCCAATGATCCTGAAGAAGTTGAACTAATAGAGTAAAATTAAATTTATTTACTTTTAAGGTCCACTGAAGTTTTTTAGGCAGAAACCACTTGTTTATTTTTTTCTTGAGTGCCTGTTTACTTTAGGCAAATTAATTTGTACATTATAATTAGACCAAGGCCTTAAAATAACTCTTAAAGTAAATTCTGTGGTCACAAGCAATAACGGTATAACTCAAAATATAGTAAAAAAGCGATATGCCATCTTCTTTATTGCCCATCTTTGGAATAATGAAGAAATCCGATTTTTTGCACAGAATAGATTACCACTTATGTGTGCAAATATTTCTTTTGTAACTGTTCATATTTCAGAATAAAGCATCGTAGTTAGTTCCATTAAAATATCGTTTTTTTATGATTTTTTGAGCTATGCCGTTTTTGCTTGTGACCACAGAATTATTTTTAGATTTTTATTTTTTTTAAATATTTAATGTCTTTAAAGACTTATTTGAAAAATATCGTTTGAAAGAGTGAAAATCAGCCATTTGAGACTACTATTTTCTAAACGTCTTAATGTTCAAAAAGTTAAATAACAAGGAAATATAAAAGCAGCAGAAAAGTCTCAAAAGATTCAAATAAAATAACTTGAGTTTTTTGGTATAAAAGCTTTTTAACATTTTTAAAAAATCTTTAAAAATAAAAGATTTCAGAGACTTTTATGATCGATTTTAATTAATAAAAGTTAAAAGATATGAACAATCCTTATTTAAAAATTTTGATTTACTTTTGAAAGCTCCAAGCTCTGAAGTGTACAACCTTGGAAAACATTTACTGAAATTTTGGATAAAAAATATAAATGAATATTGTAGCAATCAGTCATTTAGAGTGTATAAAAAAAAAAAAAAAAAAATAGACAAAAAAATGATAAAACAAAATGGTTGAAGTTCTGATTTGGGACTACAAAATGAAGTCGTTATACGCTATAAAAACAAAAGCATTTATAGAAAAAATTTGAACAGCGCCATTTTTTAGTTGCTATTAAACTGCGTAAACTTTGGTCCATCCTTGGCTTAGTTTTCGAGTAATCTTGCTCACCGGTTTCAAAAAAGTACTTTTAATAAAATTACCGATTTCTGCTGTATTAATGAATGTTTGTACCCAAAATTTAATGAAATGTTCTCCAAGAGTTCTGTAACTATAATGTTTATAAAAAAAAATACCTAAAATAAGCAAACGCTTCGAACTAAATATTCTAAAAAGTGCTTTTTTCGTCTAAAAAACTTTAGTGGGCCTTTCAGTAGTACAATAGTTAGCGTCTTTTTACAGCTCAAATTGAAATTATTTCAAACCGAAAACCACTTTGACAGATTTTTTTATTTGAACAGTCTTATTTGATTATAAAAGGTTAAATTTTATGTGCTAAAACTGCAAATATAACTTTTGTTTCTGCCATTCCTTTTGAAAAGGTTCTAAAAATAAAACTCACCTTAATAAGTTCTTTTAATACATCAGATACTAAAATACATACATATTTTACAAAAATCAGATATTTCAGGGGAAGTTTTTTGAGTGATTCAATTTTTACGTTTTTTGGATTATAATGTTATTGAAGAAAACAAGCGATGTATATAATATAAAATTGAAATTGAATTTTGCTTAACTTAAAGAACTGGATTCGAAACATTTTTTTTGAGAATAATTTTTTCAGCGAGTGTTGCGTAAAGTAATGCAACTATCGTAAAACAAATTGATATTTTAAATAATGGGTCACTCATGCAGGTATCGCAATATGCGAATTGCCATTTAAAACAAATTATTTTCTTTTTATTACTTAATATATGTTAACAATATTTTTGTACATGGTCATCCATGTACAAATTTTTAATTTTTATAAAAGACATTTGAAATTGATCTCAGTAAAATAAGTATTTTTAATCGATCTCACTAAAATTAGTATAACAATACTAATTTATCAAAATAGAAGGTCTTCAATGTTGAATTACCACTTTGAGCCGATTATTTGCTTTTGTTTATAATAGTAACTCCCTATGTGAAAAGCTTGTTATTTAGTTCTTTAGCTGTTATTTAGCTTTTTTTTTTTTGCTTAACTATGTTAAATTTATGTTTACAATTAAATCTACATAAATAAATAAATTTTATAAATAGAAATAATGTGGTTATAATATAAATGGTTATTTTTCGAATAGATTTATGGTGGCCCTATTTATATTAAAAAAGCCCTATTTTTGTACGAATTTTGGCCCTTTTACAAATATGCCAATATCATCCCTGGTACCAAGTATAGTTTTTAAGATATAAATCTCTTGTTCTGAGCAAGAGCAAATCAAATTCTTTAATATGTATGGTTTTTCACATGACAAAATTTTTAGTATTAAGGAAAAACTGTAAGCCAAGTCCTTATCCAACTTTGTTATTCTTGCTGCAGTATCCACATTCAAAAAGAATCTACAAGCAGTGTTTCCGTCATTCGTATTATCGTATCCCTGCTTGCCTTGATCGATAATCAGTCCCATTTCTTCTTTAAATTCTCGCTGAATACAAAATATGTTTTCTAAAAATGTTTGTTTATTATCATGTCGTACATGCCAGCTTTTGAATGGAAGACGATATGCAATATGGATTAAGCATTCAAAAAATCGAATCCAATAATGTAGAATAGATAATCCAAATTTGTAATGATCTTTGTTGTTGGATGGAGTTGTTGTTAATAGGTTCATTTGTTTGGGAGAAGCTTTAAAAATGAAACATCTACTTGCACTTGTACTTTCTATTAAAACGTTAGCTACTGACCCATCAATCATGGTGCAGTGCATTATAAAAAAAACCTCTGCGACTTCACTATTATTGAAAAATTTATCACATTCAAGATTACTTATCTTTGAATTCATGTTATCGTTCTCCATTGAAACTATTTGTTTGGATTCTTTTGCAAAAACAAATTTAATGGGTCTGCATGAGAGAGTTGATGAAGGGTGATACATTTTCCCATAGCACTTCATTTGTTGATTTATCAATCAGCCTAAAAACGATAATTAATATTATAAAAATATATTTGTATTTGATGACCAATTAAAACTTACCTAAATGGCACAAAGGCAACTACAAACATAAATTCATCCGTATGTTCCTCAACAGCTGTGGCCTGAGTTGCCATCCATTCCCCATTTCGATATAAGAGCAAGCTTTCCCAAAGGTCTTCCATTTCTGCATTGTTCCAAAATTCCATTTTTTGTCATGCGCATGAGTGGCTGTAGATTAACTTTTGCTGAAATCTCTGTCCCTTTTATTTTTGGTGTCAAAGTGCGTCTCAACATTCGTATAGAATACAGACTTGGGAAATAATTTTCATGCTAGCGATTAACGTTTTTCAAAATTTTATATTTTGCCCAAATCAAAACAAAGCGAGAGGGCTTCACTAGGTTCCAATTTTTTTTTTCGGTTTGCTTCTGTTCATTTCTTTTTTCGGCTTTTTTAGCAGCACAAGCAAGTTCTTCCGGACCATGTTCATTTAAAAGATTTTGAACCGTTTTCAATTTTGTTTTTTCTGAAGCTGTTTCGAAATTTATTTCAGGTCTGCCACTTTTTCCAGTGATGAGCAATTTGTATTAATATTTTTGATGATCTAGGTTATTACTTACATTATCGGAATTATTTTCCTTGAAAATTGTCCACTTTAACCAAGCAGAATGGTTTTCAAGTAACCTCCCTTTTTTATAATGGCTTTATCGCCACTTTTTTGTCATTTCGGCGTTAAATCGAGTTATATTTATGCGAAGTTTATTGTCACTAAAACTTGTTTCCCCGAGTTTGGAAACAAAATGAATAAATATTTAATGATCTTCTTTTATATCACTGTTAATCCACAAATCTATAAGATCCTCATATAATATACAGTGGGAAGCAAAACTGTTCGGATGTTTTGCATTTCCATAGTAATAATAATGAAATGAACAACCCAACAACAATTTGAAAAAAAAATTTTAGTTGGTTTTTTTAATTTAACATTTTTCTCCAAGTTAACTAACAAAAATATATAAAAAAATTCAATAGATAAAAAAAAACAATAAGCAACAAAAAAAATTCTTGATTCGGACACTTTTGCACATACAAAGTGTATGTCATTGAATTGTAACGTTATATTACCCGTTAGGATTTCCCTCTTTGCGTTTTTGCACTATTTGTCTTCTAAATATTTCTTCAGCAATTTAGTGTGAAATTAACCCTGAATTGAACACGTGTTTTGCCCATTTGTGCTTAATCTTTTTAAAAAAAGTTAAAAAATAAAAAACTTCGGTCGATGTTGAAAAGAGTGTTGTAAATTTATTGCAAAAGAAATTATTCATGTCGTAAAATTGCTTAAGACTTAAAATTGAGTAAAACAACTGTTAACGACATTAAAAAACGCCGAAATGTGATCTGTTCGAGCAACCACGGAGGCCGACCAAGAAGCATTTCTGATGGCGATGCTCGCTTGATGGAGCGTTTGCTTCATAACAAGGACATTCGGACACCAAATGCTGCAAAAGCTATTAACAAAAATGTCAATTCATGGACAGCTAGACGTGCTCTTAAAAGAGTAGGCTTGGTCGCTAGCGTAAAAAAAGGAAGCAGGCTCTTTCAAATAAAAACGTCCAACGACGCTTGAAATTCTGTAAGGAGCACAAAAACTGGACTGTCGATGATTGGAAAAGGGTTATTTGGAGCGATGAAACCAAAATAAACAGTTATCTATCAGATGGAAAGGAGTATTACTGGCATCGACCACACGAGCGCATTCAAAAGCATCATGTGAAGGAAACGATGAAACACGGTGGTGGACGGATAATGGCTTGGTGGTGTTTTACCTAGTGGCACATCGGACCTTTTGTGAGAATCGAAAGCATTATGAAGAAAGAAGATTATTTAAATATTCTTTAAACCAATGTTCCCGACTTTGTTGATAAGAGCGCGTATCCATCCGAAGAAATTGTCTTCCAACAAAACGGAGATCCGAAGCACACAGCCAAAGTAGTCCAAAATTGGCTCCAAAATCAGGATTTTCAAGTTATGCAGTGGCCTGCACAGAGCCCGAATCTAAATCCGATAGAGAACTTGTGGGCTATTGTTAAAAGAAAGCTGGGAGCTTATGAAAATCCCCCAAAAAACATTAACGAGCTGTGGGAAAGATCGCAGAGAGAATGCTACTGTACTGATCACGAAATAATTGAACACTTGGTAGAGAGTATGCCAAGGAGGATTGCGAGTGTGTCAAAAAATAAAGGGATTTGGACAAAATATTAAATTGCAGAAATTTGTTGCCATAAGGCAACCATTTCTAAGAAATCTTTAATGTGCAAAAGTGTCGGAATCAAGAATTTTTTTGTTGATAATTCTTTTTTTTTATCTATTGAATTTTTTTATTTGTTTTTGTTATTAAACTTAAAGAAAAATGTTTAATAAAATAAATCAACTAAAATTTTTTTCAAATTGTTGTTGGGTTGTTCATTTTATTAGCATTACTATGGAAAAGCAAAACATCTGGACAGTTTTGCTTCCCACTGTATGTTTTGGCATATTTAATAATTTTTGCAGTGAATTAATCTCAATTTGAACTTTTTGCTTTCACTTGATTTATGCCAAATGTAAATAAAATTAACCGCCTAAACCTGGCGAGGCCAGAATTATCCATGTCGAAATCGTCTCAAGTCGACTCAAACGTCCACGTGGTGTTCCCTGGGCAACGGCAAACTGGCATCCGTCAGTTTGACGGCTAATTTGAGCGGCGGGTCGATCCATAGACCTTAAACTTGGAATGTGCGCAGGGTTTGGGTCCCGCCACATTACTACTGCCCAATGAACACTAAACCAGCCTCGGATAAGAACCCCAATTACGTTGACGACCACCGCAAACGAAAAACGGACAATGATTTACGGATATGCACCTGGAATGTCCGAACCCTTTATAGGGAAGGTGCCATTATCCAACTGGCGGAAGCCCTCAAAACGATAAAGGCTGACATCACAGCCATCCCGGAAATGCGATGGAAAGGGCAAGGCTGCTCTAAACAAGCACACTGTGATATCTACTACAGCTGCCATGCGGAGAGGCGCGAATTTGGATGTGGATTCGTTGTTAGCCGGAAACTAGGCCACCTTGTTTCCCGGTTCACACCTGTCAACGAAAGATTGGCCACGATCCGCATCAAGGCAAAATTTTTCTCCATCAGCCTTATTTGCGCGCACGCCCCGACGGAGGAAAAGGACGAAGCCGTCAAAGACGACCACCTTCCGGTCCATGACGTGAAAATAGTCCTCGACGATTTTAATGCGAAAGTCGGAAGGGAAGGCATCTTTGGCCCCACTGTCGGTCAGTTCAGTCTTCATGAGACCTCCACGAACAACGGTCTAAGACTGATTGACTTCGCCGCGGCGCGAAACATGGTAGTTAGTAGCACCAGATTTAAGCACCTCGACATCCACAAGGCCACCTGGCTGTCCCCGGATCAAAAAACGCGAAACCAAATTGATCATGTTGTAATCGACGGAAGGCATGCCTCTAGTGTTCTAGATGTTTGTACATTTCGGGGGGTCAACATTGACTCCGACCATTATCTTGTTGCAGCCAAGATCCGCATGCGACTATGCAATGCGAAGAACATACGCACAGGAATGCAACGAAAGCTAGATGTCGCTAAGCTGCAATTACAACGGACTGCCGAAGCCTACTCCGCTTAACTCTCGATTAAGCTCAACAAACCAAACTCTGGACCCGACGACGCCGGCGGACTTTGGGCGCATATATCCCACTCCATGCGCGCTGCCGCTGAAGAAGTCATTGGTTTCCGGCGCCCGCAACCTCGGAACCAATGGTATGATCAGGAGTGTCGCATTGCGACTGCAGTAAAAAACGCCGCTTATAGAAAAACGCTGCAGTCAGCTGCAACGCGAGCCGTGCGAGAAAACTACCGCGAAAAGAGGAAGGAAGAGAGGCGCGTTTTCAGACACAAGAAATGAGAGCAGGAAAAGCGTGAGCGTGAGGAACTAGAGGTATACCAGGGCAAGAAGGATGCACAAAAATTCTATCAACAGGTTAAGCGTCTAACCCAAGGTTTCAAGCCCGGAGCATCCACTTGTAGAGACGAAAATGGAGATCTGAATACAGATACGCAGTGTGTGCTGAGATTGTGGAGACGGCACTTCTCCAATTTACTTACTGGCGACGATTCCACCAATGCCGCCCATGGAGAGCGCAGTTCAGAGCTACCAATCAACAATGACGGAGTGGAAGTACCAACACCTAGCCATGAAGAGGTTCGAGTTGCTATCCAACGACTCAAAAACAACAAAGCAGCGGGTGCTGACGGCCTGTCAGCTGAATTGTTTAAAACCGGCGGCGATGAATTGATAAGGCGCATGCATCAGCTCATCAGCAAAATATGGCTAGAAGAAAGCATGCCCGACGATTGGAACCTCAGCGTACTGTGCCCTATACTTAAGAAAGGAGACCCAACAATCTGCGCAAGTTATAGAGGTATCAGTCTTATTTCCATCGCATATAAGGTTCTCTCAAGCGTACTGTGTGAAAGATTAAAGCCGATTACAAAAACACTGATTGGACCTTATCAGTGTGGCTTTCGACGTGGTAAGTCTACCATAGACCAGATTTTCACGCTACGACAAATCCTGGAGAAAACCCACGCAAATCAAATTGACACACACCATCTCCTTGTCGATTTTAAAACTGCGTTCGATAGCCCGAGAAGGGATTGCCTATATGCAACAATGTCTGAGTTCGGTATACCTGCAAAGTTGATTAGACTTTGCAGAATGACGTTGAGCAACACACGCAGCTCCGTCAAGGTAGGAAATGACCTCTCCGAAACCTTCAATACCGAAAGAGGTTTCAGGCAAGGCGATCCACTGTCTTGCGATCTCTTTAACATCATCATGGAGGGGATCGTACGAAAGGCCGGTGTGCATCGTAATGGCACCATTTTCTACAAAGGCGTCCAGCTCCTTGCGTACGCTGATGATATTGATATTGTCGGCAGAACCAAGAGGGATGTTACCGCTGCTTTCGCCGCTATCGAAAAGGAATCAGCCAAAGTGGGTTTGACGATAAATGAGGGCAAAACAAAATATATGCTGTCTACAAACAAGGGAGCTCGGCGTTTAGACTCCCACGTTTCATCCGGCAGCTATAACTTTGAAGTAGTCAAGGAGTTCGTTTACCTTGGCACCGCCATTAATACCAAAAACGAAATCAGCCTGGAGATAAAGCGAAGAACAATAATTGCTAATAGGTGCTACTACGGGCTCAGTAAGCAACTAAGTTCCAGAGCCCTCTCTCGATCGACAAAACTAACACTCTACAAGACGCTCGTTCTACCTGTGCTGCTTTATGGCGCTGAGGCATGGGTAGTTTCGCAAACTGACGCAGCCGCTCTGGGGGTGTTCGAGAGAAAAGTTCTTCGCAAAATCTTCGGTCCTGTTCGAGTCGGCGATGACTATCGCATCCGAATGAACCACGAGCTGTATGAGCTCTACGATGACATTGACGTAGTTCGACGTATAACTGTGCAGCGACTACGCTGGCTGGGTCATGTCCATCGTATGAACGACGAAGCTCCAGCGAAAAAGGTGCTCGAGGCGAGGCCTATGGGGTCAAAGACTTAATTTATACATAAAAACAAAATAAATATAAGAGTTAATAAAAATAATTGTTGACAAAAATAATTCTAAGGTATTTTGGTATTTGTTATTGAAATGATAGAAATTTTTAAAAAAATTCTTAATAATTATGGTACTTGAAGCCAGTTTTTATTATAATATAATATAACTTATATATTTTTACACGCAATGCAATATAGGGTTAATTTTTTAACGGTTTTGATTTTGTGTTTACAAAGCAAGAGGAAAACATCAAGATAGTTGATGTTTAGAAAGAGAGTATTATTTTTAAAAGGCGGACGAAAGCGGAGTGGATTTTTTTTTTCTTATTAGTAGAAAGTCAAGACTACTGATATATGAAAAAGAATTTTGCCGAAGTATATGCAAACTTTTTTAAATGTCGTCGCAATATTACAATTTCATAATTTTGAGTATCAAAAAACCAACACGAAATTTTCAAAATTATTTTGGTTTTAACATTTTAAAAAACTTAAATTCGGCTTTCTGATCATCTTCACAAAAATAAAACGGTTTAAATTTTAATTCAAAAACTAAAGATTTGGTGATTTTTTTCTCTTACCCTATTTTCAAGACACGATAAAATTCGTTAAAAACGGTCAACTTTTAAAAGCTGTCGCGGGCGTAAATTTAATTTTTTTTTTAAATTGTTTATATTTCTTAGTTGATGGTTAACCATTACAACAGTACCAAAACATTCTTATTTTCTGACACACATTTTTTTGATTTTTGTCTGTGGGACGAATCACTGTGCGCCGGTCTTGTTTCGTTCGGTGGTGAGTTTTACTTGTTGAGAGCGGTGGTGAGCGATTCAACTCAATGTAGGAGAAATACTCTGAAGGTGAGTATCTCGTTGAGTGTGGTGGTGGGAATGGCAACTCAAAGAAGGGGAAGGCAATGATACTCGCTGAGAGCAGTGGTGAAGGTGGCAGCTGAGTTTGACCGACGTGGCCTCTACACCAGTGACACAATTTAAGGTGGGGAAAATACTCCGAAGGTGATAAACTCGTTGAGCAGTGGTGAGGGTGGCAACTGAGTGTGACCGACGTGGCCTCTACCTCAGTGACACGACTCAAAGGAAGGGAAATGCCCCGAGTTGTGTATTCTCGTTAAGAGTGATGGTGAGAGTGGCAACTGGATTGATCGACGTGACCTCTACCCCAGTGACACAACTCAAGGGAGGGAAGTTCTCTGAAGGTGAGTAACTCTCGTTGTGAGCATGAGAGCAGGGGTGAGGGTGGCAACTTAGCATGACCGACGTGGCCTCTACCTAAGCGAGACGACTAAAGAGGAAAGTAAAGGGAGGAAGGTATGTCCGAACAGTCTGCGAGCCACAGCTAGACTAAACTATGAAGCGAAAGTAAACTAGTTGCTATGCTTGTAAATAAGAACACGTCCGTTCAGTTCTGTAGCTCGATTACAACTCATCTTTATTTAAACTTCAAACTTATGACTAAGCATGATACAAGAACCCAAGTAGAAGTGACAGTTCCTTGGCATACCATTGCTTGTCAAAAAAAAAATGCCAAGAAAGAAAGAGATCAATATTAGCTGTGTTTAATACACATTGGCTGCATTCAGCGGAAAATTTGCTAAGTAGCTGTTGCACAACTTTTCTGCTGAATAGTATGTAGCATAAAGCGCTCACACAACATGTTCCCTGAACGGCTACCATTTTAGCGAGCGAAAATATTTTTTGCTACTTCGCTACTTGGAGCTCTTCGGATAGAATGCAGCCGTTGTCGAGTATAGTTCAATCTAAAAAAGTAAAATTCAATTTAAGAACAGTGACAAAAGTGCGGAAAAGATTTATAGCTCGTTTCAAGCAAAAAAACAGCTGATTGCCTCTCAAACATAAACACCGCAAATTTTGACTTGCTACAAATACATATAATATTTTGTATTGCTATTTATGTCTATTTAATTAGTTTGGATATATTGATATTTTACAATTAATAAATTTATTTTTATCTCTCAACATAAGCAGACAACAAATGACAAATTGACATATGCTTGTTAATCTTGATGCTATTGTTCTTGATGCTTGTTCTTATAAAGATGGAAAACATTTCTTCCAGCATACTTCAAGTAACTTTCGAGCTCGAGAGCAGGGTTGCTATTATTGACGATTTATGACCTGACGTTTTTCTTTTAATTGTTTGCCAAAAATTACGTTTTTTGGTAAACTCGCTTTTCCTTTATTATTTTAAATTTGAGATTTAAGTTTAGATTCAAATTTTATTTGGGTACTTGGAGCAGCTATATTTGGGTGTTGAGGTAAAATTTAAGTTAGAGATATTATCAAATTCGATAAGTCCAATAAAGATACTAACATTTAAAAATACTTGCCGATTTGCTCAAACTATTTCCTAATCTGCTTTAGGAAAACGAAGTCTTGATTATGAGTTCCGGGAAGTCTTAAATTTAGAGTTTGCTTATCTATTCAGTGATTCAGAAGAAGAAGTAGAAATATAATATAACTGGAAAACAGTTTATTCAATCAGAAGAGGAGACTAATCTTTGACATTTTCTCTAATGGGAAAATTAATTTTTAAAATTTTGACCTGACCTAAATCTTCAGCAAACGTTGATCGCTTTTTTCTCAAATAAACTTAAATGAAACAAAAATCAGAGGCATTTTGAGCACAAAAACGTTGATTTAAGAGGGAAGAATTCGTCTTGTTACAATTTAGATGTAAAGAAAGAATTCACAAAAACACAGGTGCGTCGTTGGACACACGAAAGAAGCAAAGCTTTTTCACAATTTCATAGAGTTGATAATTTAATGGTTTTTTTTGTAATAAAAAAACTTTCAAAATCAAAAATTTAAAAAAACATAAAGCAAGTTAAAAAAAACACATGTTAATATTCCGTCCAGTAAATTTTATTACATTTCATTATTATTTTATTTATTTTAATACATGTTACAGTCATTGTTATTTCAACGCAATTGTGGGAAATTGTTAATTTTCCCTTCGCACTATGCAAAAACAAAAGCATTTATCAACAACAACATAAGCGCATTCACATAAAAAAAAACTGCTTTGTCCTACGTGAGGATCGATCCTGTGTTCCATCGATTAAAAGTCTACACTACTTGCACCGATCCAAAAACCTCTGTTAACTCCACACATTGATTATCAATATAACTGCATATCAAATATAACTGCAGCTATGTTAACAATTGTGAACAGATAGCGTTGACAAATAGCAAAGAGTATATAAATTTAAGGAAGAGAATCTAATTCGCTCACTCAATTTTACTCGCTCAAAATTCAGCATACAAATAAGACTCTTGGGGAAGTGTTTTCGAAATGTGGTATTCGAAAACATTTCTGCCAGTATTTGTGCAGTCGCCGTTGTTGTTGTCAGATTCTATACACTGGCTGAAACTGGTTTGACTGGTTTTTATAATAAATTCTGCACAATGTTTACATTTTGCATTATTATATTCTATACTGGTTTGACTGGTTTTTGTGTTATTGAAATAAATTTTCACAATGTTTACATTTTTGGCTGGACGGGCTTGCATGGATTTATTTCAATAACACAATTAGATATTTCAGATATTAGATATTATTTTCAGGATATGTATGAAAATAAATGCTTTTTTTCCGAATTTCTTTGTTTTTAATTTTTTTAGGTCAAATAGGAAATTTTTTATATAATTCAATTTATGAAATTTTCCAATAAATTTCATAATTGAATTTGTTCAGTATACATTTTTTTGCTGCTTTTGCTTGCATAGATTTATTTCATTTCATTTCATACTCATGAAAATACGAAATGTTTTTTTTTTCAAAGTTTTTAATTATCTCAACTTAATGGAATTTATTTTATTTCTTAAAAAAAATTGGAATAAATAAAATTTTTTTTACCACATTTTTTGCCTGCTTGCTGGTATATTGCATGCATTTATTTCAATATGCCAATTAGATATTTGCAAGATTCAGGTATTTGCATGAAAATATGAAAGGATTTTTATATATATTTTTTAATATTTGTAATTACCTACATAACATTTTTTTTAGGTCAAAAAGAAAATCTTGCAGCAAATTTAAAAAAAAAAAGTAATAAATCAATGCGCCGCCGCCACCTAGCCTCGAACCCGGGCATTTTGCGTACAAGGAAAACGCGTAAGCAGTCGGCCACCACTCAATTAAATAAATTCTTTCTTAGCAACAAATAACAGCCAAATGCATGTGTGTGGGTAGCTGAAATGGAAGAAAGAAATTTGCATGCATCATTTGCAGGAATTCTAATCAGTCGACTGGTTTGACTGATTTTTTTTTGTTTTTGCTGTCTGCTTGGATTTTTTTGCTGCTTCTCAGCTGTTTTTTTTTTATTTTTTGTGTGGATTTCGTCGAAAGTCGGAAATGATATTTTTATGATTTTGTCTATTTTCAAGTATGAAGGTATAGAAAAATCGCTATAACTTCTTCATTTCTAATTAGATTGAAATGCATCCAAGGACAAAATGCTGGCAATTTTTACAATCTTTAAAATGAATAAATTTACTCTTTGGGCTGGCTGGCTTGTTTATATTTTTTTTGGCTGGTTTTGGTTTTTGCTTTCTGCTTGGATTTTTTTGCTGCTTCTCAGCTGTTTTTTGTTTGCTATATTTGGAGTGCATTTCGTCGATAGTCAGAAATGATATTTTTACGATTTTGTCTATTTTCAAGTATGAAGGTATAGAAAAATCGCTATAACTTCTTCATTTCTAATTAGATTGAAATGCACCCACGGACAATATGCTAGCAAATTTTATTATCTTTAAAATGAATATTTTTTTAATTTGTTTACTAAATTTATTCATTTCTTTTATGTGTATATATTTATTCATATATTTATATGTTCTAGTTTCTATGTTTAAACTATGCTAACTAAACTAACTAATATGTAATAAATAAAATTGTATTATACTAGCTAAACTAATGCATATATATGCCAGAAAAGGGCATTTTAAGGATTTTTAAAAAAAATTCAACTTGCAACAGTTATAACTATTTTATCCGATTTTCGGTTCTTTTAATTTTTTGCACAAAATAGCTGAAAACTGTCTTTTGTGCACATCTTGTTTGCATTTTGAAAAATTTTAATTTTTGGATTTTTGCGAATTTTTTTTGTAAAAATATTCAAACTCGAAATTTACAAAAGGCGTACTCTTGTTGTTTTTGTATCTATATTAGATATAGTTTTAGAAAATATTTTCATGATATTTCACTCCATTTTTGTTTTACCAAGGGCTCTCCTTGGTAAGTGTGTACAAAATTTGTGTGAACAAAATTGAAAACCTCATGTTCACTTAAAGTGTTTAAGAATTTAATATTTTGAAGCAATTAAGTTTTTTAATTGCGTACTCTTTTTTATAGGTAAAAAATTAATTTATAATGCGAGTCAATCGGAAACTGTATATGTACACAATTTTTAGTGTACACTGCTTTTTGCACAGTTGGAGGATAGGGCACCTTGGCGATTTGCATTACTTTTACATTGCCATTAAATATAACAAAATTTATTTCAATATAAAAACTATTTAAATATCTTCAATGTCTTCTTTATATTTCATAGCCATTGTTTTTTGATCAATATTTTTTGTATCACAAAATAAAATTATTACAAAATAAAATTAATTAATTACAAAATAAAATGAAATTATTTTGTGATCGTTATTTTTCCGATCAGAAATAAAACATCTTTTTTGGTCGATATTTTTTCGATCAGATTAAAAAAAGTATTTTTTTAACGATAGTATATCGACAAAAAAAGGAACATATCGCCCACTTAATACAAAACAGTAACAACTCAAAATTTTTAAATTTCTAAAAATTATTTTATTTTTGAAGGAATTCCATACAAAACAATGAGACAAAACTTTTTTAAAATTATAGAGAAAGAAGATGTGCACAAAATTTTGACAGTCAAAGGAACCATTTCCTTTTAAAACTACGAACAGTTTCACATAAAAAAGTAAAAATTTGTAAATTTTGAGTTGTGAATGTTTTGTATTTAGTGTGCGACATGTATATATGTACATGACGGTGGCCGATATTCTGAAGTCTTTTTGTAAGTGAAATTTCTATATCTACTACTACATAATTCTACTATTTTCTACAGCTATTTCTACTGCAATTTCCTGCTACTATTTTCTGACCTCATATTATTTCCTACTACTTTTTAATACTACTGTATTATTTTTATGTTCTTTTATTTTGTAATATTTGTAAAACTGCAAAATATGCTTAAAAAAATTTTAAAACAATAAATTTTTTTGTAAATTCAACAAAATATATTGCTTGAAATAATAAAATATTTTTTATCAGAACAACAAAACGTTTTTATATGATTGGTGGAAAAATATGTAATCAACAGAAAAGCATTTTTCTATGATGAAATATTCTTTATTCATACCAACAAATGTTTTTATCAAATTTACAATGCAAGCGTGAAAAAGATGAAATACTTCTTTGGGTGTATATACTTCGATAAAAAACCCATTATGAAATTATGAACGAATATAATTTTATAAATTCTACAAAATTAGGTTCACTTTCCTTAGCGTGTCGAGAACTTGTTATTATTTTTTTATAATATTTATATATTTAATAATATTTAATAATATTATATTTAATAATATTTATATAATAACATATATAAATATTTTTATATATTATCCGGATTTATTCTCTAAAATTTGAATAAATATACATTGGATTAAATGAAACATTTAACATAAATAAAATTGCATATATATGTTTTTCTCCTTATTTTATTTGTTTTTATTTTTATTCGCAATAATGTTTTAGAATGGAAGAAAGTCTTGTACTGTTGGCATGCATATTTAACCCTCCGATGAGTGAGAAGGTCCCTAGGGACCTTTTTGCCTTTTCAAACTGAAATTACTCCTACTTCGGCCACTACAACCCCCCCCCCCCCCCCCCCCCAAAGTTACTCTGTATTCCAAGAGTATTTTGTTGCGCATCTTTTGGAAAAAAAAATCAAGCCGATCGGATCATTACTTTAGGAGTAATTGAGGTTTTAGTGAGAATAGTACGCGGACGTGTGAATAGGTCCGTATGGACCTTGTACTGAATTTCACTAATAAATGCATGTTTTTGGGCATCATTATAATTTTTTTATTGTTTCAACACATAATTTACTTGTTCTGAACACAAAGACCTAAACTCAAAGACATTAGGGATGATGGTAAAAACAAAAAATTCTAAGAAAAATTCGAAGACATGAACTTTATTGCTTTCAAGGAAAGGCACAATATTCTAATTTTATACTACTAGCAATAAACCAGTTCTTAGAATTTTTTGTTCTTAGTATTTTGTTCTTAGTATTTTTTGTTCTTAGTATTTTTGACGATATTTGGCAAATGTTGCAACATAACTTGGCAGCAGCTTACACTCCTCATGAAGCACTAACAGTTGATGAGCAGTTGTTCCCTTACAGAGGCCGCACCCGCTTCACACAATATATTCCGTCAAAGCCAGCTAAGTATGGTTTGAAAGTATGGTGGTTATGCGACTCACAGAGTTATTATCCTGTGAAGGGAATGGTATATTCTGGAAATCTGCCAAACCAACAACGAGAGATAAACCAAGGGCAGAACGTAGTGCTGGATCTTGTCGAAAAATATTTAGATGCTGGCCGTACTATATACGCGGATAATTTCTTTACCACTCTTGACTTGGCGCGTATTTTGTTGGTACAGTGCGCTACAACAAAACATCCATTCCACAGGAGTTCAAGAAGAACCCGAAGCGCACCATCAATAGTACATTATTTGGGTTCAACGAAGGGGATATAGCGTTATGCTCATACGTGCCGAAAAAAAATAAAGTGGTGAACGTGCTCTCCACAATGCCTGCCTGCCTCGTTGACGAGCAAACCGAGAAGCGGAAGCCCTATGCCATATTAGATTACAACGCCAACAAATGCGGCGTTGATACCATGGATCAAATGCTAGGCACTTACAGCTGCAAAAGAGCAACACAACGATGGCCGTTGGCCATGTTTTATAATATGCTGGACGTCGCTGCATTTGCTGCATTTACGATTTACAACGAAATGAAGCCTATAAAAAGGAGTGACAGACGGCGGTCGTTCTTGTTACTGCTAACAAAACAATTGGCCACACCAAATATCGAAGAACGTGCTCTGAACAACCATATAACCTCATATCCAAGGATACGCAATGCGATGGAAGCATTCGATGTCAGGGTAAGAAAAACATCTTCAAATTCAAGAATAGAATATATATTTATTTGTTTTTTATTTTTCTTTTCATTTCAGGTAATACCAAGACCGATGGAAGGTAATGCACCGTCGTTTTCGGCTAGGTCAAGTAGACCGTCATGTCGCCTTTGCCGTTCTGAGTACGGGCGGCAGCGGAAAACGCGGGCACACTGCTTCGGCTGCGGCAACGCTGTTTGCGGAGAACATAGCACACTTTTACATCGCTGCAACACTTGCGCACAGGGCGGGGGACAAGAAGTACACGCTCAACAACAATAGTTTTTAAACTTTTTTATAATAGTCTTAAGAAAATTCAAGCAAAAAAAAAAAAAAATTAAAAAAATTTAAAAAATTATTTTTGTATGTAGAATTTAGTTATAAACAATAAAAACAAAAAAAAAATTAAAAAAAAAATTTTTTTATATGAAAAAAACATGATTTACAAAAAAGGTCCGTAGGGACCTTTTCACACGGCCGTGAAGTTCAGAACTGTCACTCATCGGAGGGTTAAGAACATTATATGAGAATTATTTGCAATAAAACTAATAAAAAGTGACAAAACTTACTTTATGATAAACTTCTTATGATTTTGTTCTGTAGGGCTTCAGTGGAAGTTTTTTCTAACAAGAAAAATATAAGCCAACTTTATTTTAAAATCTGCCACTCATTTTAGACTCAATCTACCACTATTTAAAACTTGCAAGTGACAACACTGGTCATCCTCTATTTGCAAAGAGTATATATATTAAAGCAAGAGAATCTAATTCGCTCACTCAATTTTACTCGCTCAAAATTCAGCATACAAATAAGACTCTTGGGAAGTGTTTTCGAAATGTGATATTCGAAAACATTTCTGCCGGTATTTGTGCAGTCGCCGTTGTTGTTGTCAGATTCTATACACTGGCTGAAACTGGTTTGACTGGTTTTTATAATAAATTCTGCACAATGTTTACATTTTGCATTATTATATTCTATACTGGTTTGACTGGTTTTTGTGTTATTGAAATAAATTTTCACAATGTTTTCATTTTTGGCTGGACGGGCTTGCATGGATTTATTTCAATAACACAATTAGATATTTCAGATATTAGATATTATTTTCAGGATATGTATGAAAATAAATGCTTTTTTCCGAATTTCTTTGTTTTTAATTTTTTTAGGTCAAATAGGAAATTTTTTATATAATTTAATTTATCAAATTTTCCAATAAATTTCATAATTGAATTTGTTCAGTATGTACAATGTTACATTTTTTTGCTGCTTTTGCTTGCATAGATTTATTTCATTTCATTTCATACTTATTTCAAGTTGAAGTATGAAAATACGAAATGTTATTTTTTCAAAGTTTTTAATTATCTCAACTTAATGGAATTTATTTTATTTCTTAAAAAAAAATTGGAATAAATAACATTTTTTTACCACATTTTTTGCCTGCTTGCTGGTATATTGCATGCATTTATTTCAATATGCCAATTAGATATTTGCAAGATTCAGGTATTTGCATGAAAATATGAAAGGATTTTTATATATATTTTTTAATATTTGTAATTACCTACATAACATTTTTTTTAGGTCAAAAAGAAAATCTTGCATTTAATAGCAGCAAATTTAAAAAAAAAACAAGTAATAATATCAATGCGCCGCCGCCACCTAGCCTCGAACCCGAGCATTTTGCGTACAAGGAAAACGCGTAAGCAGTCGGCCACAAATCAATTAAATAAAGAACAAATAAGAGCAAAATGCATGTGTGTGGGTAGCTGAAATGGAAGAAAGAATTTGCATGCATCATTTGCAGGAATTCTAATCAGTCGACTGGTTTGACTGATTTTTTTTTTGTTTTTGCTGTCTGCTTGGATTTTTTTGCTGCTTCTCAGCTGCTTTTTTTTTTGTTTGCTATATTTGGGGTGCATTTCGTCGATAGTCAGAAATGATATTTTTGCGATTTTGTCTATTTTCAAGTATGAAGGTATAGAAAAATCGCTATAACTTCTTCATTTCTAATAAGATTGAAATGCACCCAAGGACAATATGCTAGCAAATTTTATTATCTTTAAAATTAATATTTTTTAATTGTTGTACTAAATTTATTCATTTCTTTTGTGTGTATGTATTTATTCATATATTTATATGTTCTAGTTTCTATGTTTAAACTATGCTAACTAAACTAACTAATATCTAATAAATAAAATTGTATTATGCTAGCTAAACTAATGCATATATATGCCAGAAAAGGGCACTTTAAGGATTTTTAAAAAAAAATTCAACTTGCAACAGTTATAACTATTTTATCCGATTTTCGGTTTTTTTAATTTTTTGCACAAAATAGCTGAAAACTGTCTTTTGTGCATTTCTTGTTTGCATTTTGAAAAATTTTAATTTTTGGATTTTTGCGAATTTTTTTTCTGAAAATATTCAAACTCGCAATTTACAAAAAGGCCTACTCTTGTTGTTTTTGTATCTATATTAGATATAGTTTTAGAAAATATTTTCATGATATTTCACTCTATATTTTTTAATTTGCATTTCTCCAATTTTTTTAAAAGACCACTGTTCTGTATGCACTGTACTATAGTACATACTTACTTTGTTTCCACTTAACCCTCCGATGAGTGACAGTTCTGAACTTCACGGCCGTGTGAAAAGGTCCCTACGGACCTTTTTTGTAAATCATGTTTTTTTCATATAAAAAATTTTTTTTTTAATTTTTTTTGTTTTATTGTTTATAACTTAATTCTACATACAAAAATAATTTTTTAAATTTTTTTAATTTTTTTTTTTTTTTGCTTGAATTTTCTTAAGACTTATAAAAAAGTTTAAAAATTATTGTTGTTGAGCGTGTACTTCTTGTCCCCCGCCCTGTGCGCAAGTGTTGCAGCGATGTAAAAGTGTGCTATGTTCTCCGCAAACAGCGTTGCCGCAGCCGAAGCAGTGTGCCCGCGTTTTCCGCTGCCGCCCGTACTCAGAACGGCAAAGGCGACATGACGGTCTACTTGACCTAGCCGAAAACGACGGTGCATTGCCTTCCATCGGTCTTGGTAATACCTGAAATGAAAAGAAAAATAAAAAACAAATAAATATATATTCTATTCTTGAATTTGAAGATGTTTTTCTTACCCTGACATCGAATGCTTCCATCGCATTGCGTATCCTTGGATATGAGGTTATATGGTTGTTCAGGGCACGTTCTTCGATATTTGGTGTGGCCAATTGTTTCGTTAGCAGTAAAAATAGGCTCCTTTTTATAGGCTTCATTTCGTTGTAAATCGTAAATGCAGCAAATGCAGCGACGTCCAGCATATTATAAAACATGGCCAACGGCCATCGTTGTGTTGCTCTTTTGCAGCTGTAAGTGCCTAGCATTTGATCCATGGTATCAACGCCGCATTTGTTGGCGTTGTAATCTAATATGGCATAGGGCTTCCGCTTCTCGGTTTGCTCGTCAACGAGGCAGGCAGGCATTGTGGAGAGCACGTTCACCACTTTATTTTTTTTCGGCACGTATGAGCATAACGCTATATCCCCTTCGTTGAACCCAAATAATGTACTATTGATGGTGCGCTTCGGGTTCTTCTTGAACTCCTGTGGAATGGATGTTTTGTTGTAGCGCACTGTACCAACAAAATACGCGCCAAGTCAAGAGTGGTAAAGAAATTATCCGCGTATATAGTACGGCCAGCATCTAAATATTTTTCGACAAGATCCAGCACTACGTTCTGCCCTTGGTTTATCTCTCGTTGTTGGTTTGGCAGATTTCCAGAATATACCATTCCCTTCACAGGATAATAACTCTGTGAGTCGCATAACCACCATACTCTCAAACCATACTTAGCTGGCTTTGACGGAATATATTGTGTGAAGCGGGTGCGGCCTCTGTAAGGGAACAACTGCTCATCAACTGTTAGTGCTTCATGAGGAGTGTAAGCTGCTGCCAAGTTATGTTGCAACATTTGCCAAATATCGTCAATAGCCGCAGTTTTGCTGTTGATGAGTCGCTGTTGTCGAGTATTTCCATTGTCGAATCGAATAAATTGCTTTATACACATACAAAAATACTAAGAACAAAAAATACTAAGAACAAAATACTAAGAACAAAAAATTCTAAGAACTGGTTTATTGCTAGTAGTATAAAATTAGAATATTGTGCCTTTCCTTGAAAGCAATAAAGTTCATGTCTTCGAATTTTTCTTAGAATTTTTTGTTTTTACCATCATCCCTAATGTCTTTGAGTTTAGGTCTTTGTGTTCAAAACAAGTAAATTATGTGTTGAAACAATAAAAAAATTATAATGATGCCCAAAAACATGCATTTATTAGTGAAATTCAGTACAAGGTCCATACGGACCTATTCACACGTCCGCGTACTATTCTCACTAAAACCTCAATAACTCCTAAAGTAATGATCCGATCGGCTTGATTTTTTTTTTCCAAAAGATGCGCAACAAAATACTCTTGGAATACAGAGTAACTTTGGGGGGGGGGGGGGGGTTGTAGTGGCCGAAGTAGGAGTAATTTCAGTTTGAAAAGGCAAAAAGGTCCCTAGGGAACTTCTCACTCATCGGAGGGTTAAAATAGTACCATTTTTTTTAATAGTACCACTCTTTATATACCAAAAGGAATAAAATATTAATTGTAATAAAATTTCTAAAATTTGAATTATTATGCAGTAATTTTTATATAATAATATAAAAAAGTGGTAAATTTTGGAAAAATGCATATAGTTGGTGATAAAAGTGGTAGAAACCAAAAAGTGGTAGATTTACCACAATTGTGGAAAAGTGATAACACTGATAATTATGGTAGAAAACCACTTGCTGCAGCAGATACCCAAATTACAAAAATCTATTAATCAACTCATGTAGCAAGTGGCTTAGCATCTACCCAAACCACAAAAATATATTAACAGATTATTTGATTTGCTGAAACATAGCTCCAGTTGCACTTAATATTGAATCAACAACTGGTGTATAGCGTATAGAACTCGTAGTTAATTGTGTCCGTGTTCAAATTCCCACTGGAGCAAAAAAAATATTTTTAATAGTTAATATTAAAGTATTAAATTTTCTTGTTGTAATAAACGCCAACAATAAAGAAACCATAAAATTCTAAGAAAAAATCTGTTGAAAATTTCTCAGATTTCACTCCAAGCAAATGACAGAACGAGGCGTGAAAAGCATCTCTTCAAAAAATACAATAATACAATACAATACAAATTTAATTGAATCTAATAATCTTATGAATGTTATTTAATTTGATATTAATAACATGAATAAATTTTTTCGATTTCACAAATTTCATGGTGTGAAAATTACTTTTTTGTTCATTTTAAGCCTGCTCGAGAGAGTGATTTTATGCTTGTCCTTCTTATCTCATTTGAGTTAGAAAAATACGGAAAACGTTCTAGCAGCTTGTAAGCAAAGAGTATATATATTTAAGGAAGAGAATTTAATTCGCTCACTCAATTTTACTCGCTCAAAATTCAGAATACAAATAAGACTGTTGGGGAAGTGTTTTCGAAATGTGATATTCGAAAACATTTCTGCCGGTATTTGTGCAGTCGCCGTTGTTGTTGTCAGATTCTATACACTGGCTGAAACTGGCTTGACTGTTTTTTATAATAAATTCTGCACAATGTTTACATTTTGCATTGATATATTCTATACTGGTTTGACTGGTTTTTGTGTTATTGAAATAAATTTTCACAATGTTTACATTTTTGGCTGGACGGGCTTGCATGGATTTATTTCAATAACACAATTAGATATTTCAGATATTAGATATTATTTTCAGGATATGTATGAAAATAAATGCTTTTTTCCGAATTTCTTTGTTTTTAATTTTTTTAGGTCAAATAGGAAATTTTTTATATAATTCAATTTATGAAATTTTCCAAAAATTTCATAATTGACTTTGTTCAGTATGTACAATGTTACATTTTTTTGCTGCTTTTGCTTGCATAGATTTATTTCATTTCATTTCATACTTATTTCAAGTTGAAGCATGAAAATACGAAATGTTATTTTTTCAAAGTTTTTAATTATCTCAACTTAATGGAATTTATTTTGTTTCTTAAAAAAAATTGGAATAAATAAAATTTTTTTTACCACATTTTTTGCCTGCTTGCTGGTATATGGCATGCATTTATTTCAATATTCCAATTAGATATTTGCAAGATTCAGGTATTTGCATGAAAATATGAAAGGATTTTATATATATTTTTTAATATTTGTAATTACCTTCATAACATTTTTTTTAGGTCAAGAAGAAAATCTTGCATTTAATAGCAGCAAATTTAAAAAAAAAAAAAAAAGAGTAATAATCAAAGCGCCGCCTCCTAGCCGCGAACCCGGGCATTTTGCGTACAAGGGAAACGCTTAAGCAGTCGGCCACAAATCAGTCGAAGTAATTCTTTCTTAACAACAAATAAGAGCAAAATTCATGTGTGTGGGTAGCTGAAATGGAAGAAAGAAATTTGCATGCATCATTTGCAGGAATTCTAATCAGTCGATTGGTTTGACTGATCTTTTTTGAATAATAGCAAAATGCATGTGTGTGGGTAGCTGAAATGAAAGAAAGAAATTGGCATGCATCATTTGCAGGAATTCTAATCAGTCGACTGGTTTGACTGATTTTTTTGTTTTTGCGACTGCTTGGATTTTTTTGCTGCTTCTCAGCAGCTTTTTTTTTATTTTTTGGGTGGATTTCGTCGATAGTCAGAAATGATATTTTTATGATTTTGTCTATTTTGAAATAGAAAAATCGCTATAACTTCTTTATTTCTGATTAGATTGAAATGCACCCAAGGACAAAATGTTAGCTAATTTTACCATATTTAACATGAATACATTTACAATTTTGTTTTACTAAACTTACTTATTTATTTTCTATCTCTATGTTCTAGTTTCTATGTTGAAACTGTGTAACTAAACTAACTAAACGAATAAATATGAATAAAACGCTGAAAAGAACGTGTTGTAAGGAAAATATTCGTGCACGTATAAAATACAAATTTATTTCAGCTTCCGAATTAGATATTTGCAACTTTCAAATAAATAACTTCAAGGTATTTATTTGACAAATTGAAGTATTGAAGTATGAAAAATAACAAATGTTGACAAAAATTACCAACGGCTTTTCATATATGTATTGACCAATTTATATACTCTTTGTAAATATACGTTTAAACTCTGAATAGCCTATTAGTTAAAAATCATAATAAATTTTTTTAATTTTACAAAATAAACAAAATATTAATTTTCGGTGTTTTTAATAACCAATGAATATAAATTATTATATTGACAGAAAAACTCTTCATATTGAAATTATAAATTTGAACTTACCATGTCAAGAATCGAGACCACGTCATCTGAATGCTAGTCCAACACCTTACCCAAACGAATACGACGTGTATGATAAAAAGGACTTATATTTTTTTCATAAATTTTTCTACTTGGACTACGAAGAAATTTGGAAATTTCCGTGTCTGTTTTTTGTATAAATAATTCTGTTATAAATTTTATGTGAAAAAAGACTTGTATTTTTTCATAATTTTTTATACAAATGATAAATTTTTGTGATTTATAAAATTTATGAAAAAAAACTTCAACTTCCAACGTATAACAAGCACAATTAAAATTACTTTGTAAGCTTGTTTATAATTTTGTAATAAAATTTATTTTTATACAGAATCAAATAAAACAAGGAGAAAAACATATATATAAAATTTTATTTATGTAAAAAGTTTCATTTAATCCAATGTATTATATATTCAAATATTGAGGAACATATGCATGCTTTTTTCTAATTTTCTAATAAAATTCTTGTTAAATATGGTAAAATTAGCTAACATTTTGTCCTTGGGTGCATTTCAATCTAATCAGAAATAAAGAAGTTATAGCGATTTTTCTATACCTTCATACTTCAAAATAGACAAAATCATAAAAATATCATTTCTGACTATCGACGAAATCCACCCAAAAAATAAAAAAAAAGCTGCTGAGAAGCAGCAAAAAAATCCAAGCAGTCGCAAAAACAAAAAAATCAGTCAAACCAGTCGACTGATTAGAATTCCTGCAAATGATGCATGCCAATTTCTTTCTTTCATTTCAGCTACCCACACACATGCATTTTGCTATTATTCAAAAAAGATCAGTCAAACCAATCGACTGATTAGAATTCCTGCAAATGATGCATGCAAATTTCTTTCTTCCATTTCAGCTACCCACACACATGAATTTTGCTCTTATTTGTTGTTAAGAAAGAATTACTTCAACTGATTTGTGGCCGACTGCTTAAGCGTTTCCCTTGTACGCAAAATGCCCGGGTTCGCGGCTAGGAGGCGGCGCTTTGATTATTACTCTTTTTTTTTTTTTTTAAATTTGCTGCTATTAAATGCAAGATTTTCTTCTTGACCTAAAAAAAATGTTATGAAGGTAATTACAAATATTAAAAAATATATATAAAATCCTTTCATATTTTCATGCAAATACCTGAATCTTGCAAATATCTAATTGGAATATTGAAATAAATGCATGCCATATACCAGCAAGCAGGCAAAAAATGTGGTAAAAAAAATTTTATTTATTCCAATTTTTTTTAAGAAACAAAATAAATTCCATTAAGTTGAGATAATTAAAAACTTTGAAAAAATAACATTTCGTATTTTCATGCTTCAACTTGAAATAAGTATGAAATGAAATGAAATAAATCTATGCAAGCAAAAGCAGCAAAAAAATGTAACATTGTACATACTGAACAAAGTCAATTATGAAATTTTTGGAAAATTTCATAAATTGAATTATATAAAAAATTTCCTATTTGACCTAAAAAAATTAAAAACAAAGAAATTCGGAAAAAAGCATTTATTTTCATACATATCCTGAAAATAATATCTAATATCTGAAATATCTAATTGTGTTATTGAAATAAATCCATGCAAGCCCGTCCAGCCAAAAATGTAAACATTGTGAAAATTTATTTCAATAACACAAAAACCAGTCAAACCAGTATAGAATATATCAATGCAAAATGTAAACATTGTGCAGAATTTATTATAAAAAACAGTCAAGCCAGTTTCAGCCAGTGTATAGAATCTGACAACAACAACGGCGACTGCACAAATACCGGCAGAAATGTTTTCGAATATCACATTTCGAAAACACTTCCCCAACAGTCTTATTTGTATTCTGAATTTTGAGCGAGTAAAATTGAGTGAGCGAATTAAATTCTCTTCCTTAAATATATATACTCTTTGTTGTAAGTTACTACAATCGAGTATCTAACCTAGCCTCCACACGTGCAAGTACATGTTCGAATAACTCAATACAACATTTTTACTAACACACTCACATTTTCGGACTTGCAGCCTACTTGCAGGGAAATTTTCTAGGCAGTGGTTTTTTTTTCTTGCTGCAAGTAAATGTCAGGAAAGGAGAAAAAAAGTGATGTTTTTGTTGTGCTTTTGTGGATTTTTCCGGAATATGTAACATTAGTTACATATTTTCCTCATTTTCAAGCATCTTCATTTCAAACAAAACTGCAATTGCAGGGAAAACCTTCGAATTCGACATTTTTGAATGATAAATTAGTGAAACATAAAAATTGTTGGAAATGTTAAAGTACAACAATAGAACAACCTTAGCAGCAGTAGTATTAATGGTGACCCCTCACTCAGGAAACATATTGTGCGAGCGCTTTATGCTACATACCATTCAGACCGAAAGTTGTTTAACAGCTACGTAGCAAATTTTCCGCTGAATGCAGCAAATGTTTGTATGTTCATTTGTTCACTCTTAGCTGTGTTGCATGAACAGCTGTTTTTGACAACTTATGGTATGCCTTTAGAAGATAAAATCAACCTTATCAATGCTACGTGGGTTCTTATATCATGATGACTAAAGCTGAAAGTTCATTAACTGCGTTTGCATATGCGTCCGTCAATTCGCTGAACGCAATGCAATAGAAATGTGTGTAAGCTTATGAGAGAGAGTTTTATGGTTGCGTTTGTGACGTTCATAAAACAATTTATTGACAGCTCGGTAATTTTAAGGATAGCGAGAAAAAAGAAAAGTTCGGGTAGTAGTTCGGGCATTGTGTCATTTTTATTTCGTGCTGCTTGTTATATTTTGCGTCTTACTGCTTACTAGTGAAATATATTTTTGTATTTATTAAATTAAAAAGAAAAAATGGAATCGTTTTGCATAGAAAAGTTGACTGATGCAGTAGTTTAGAGTTAATATTAATAAAATTACATTTAAACAATATAGAAAATATTGATTAATTTTGTTGCCCTGCTTACTCTGAACGTAAAACGCAATTTTTGTACTCTGCAATAATTTTCTTGCGTAAATTGCGCCAGCGAGTAGACGGACGCAAATGCAAACGCAGTTAATGAAAGCTCAAGTATTGGATGCTGCCAGTGGTGCATATATAATACATTTTATAAATAGTAGTGGTAGTTAGTGGTAGTATGTAGTAAGTAGTTTGGTACTTAGTATAATAGAAATGTTTGACATAATGCACTGTATGTTTGTAATAAGTTGTAAAAATATATTATAATAGTTGTAGACAAATGTAAATGATTAATCTTAAATAATAAAAAATATTAAAATATTATTGAATTCATTTCTCCATGTGAGTCTTATTGGCTAAATCTATATATATAAAAATGAATGTATGCATGAGGGTATGTGGGTATGTGGATATGTGGGCAAGTGGATATGTGTGTATATCACGTATAGACTCCAAAACTACCGAACCAATCTTTATGAAATTTTTAGGAATACTGAAGCAACATTCTGGAAGTGTTTCTGTGAAGTTTGGTGTTGATTGGACAAGGGGGCGTGTTACCTCCCATACAACCCAAATTGGCTCTATCGCCCACAAACCAAAAAAAAAATGCTATATATCAGACGGTTTTAATCATATAAAACTAAGATTTGGTAATTTTGTTCAGATAGTTACTTTCGGTGACTGTACAAAAAATGGGCGTAGTCACACTATATGTACGCCCACTTTTCAGCTATCATTTTAATTCCTGAGATCTTCAAGTTTTGATAGTGATGAATCTTGGTACGAAGGTGCTATGGATACAAGTGGCAGTCACTATGTAAATATAAACGTTGTCACGCCCACTTTTACCGCCCACAAATCAGTAAAAATGCTTTATATCAGACGGCTTTTGCCGTAGAAGACTAAGATTTATTAATTTAATTCGTATGATTACTGTCGGCCAATGTACAGAAAATGGGCATGGCCGCACTATATCTACGCCCACTTTATCGAAATCTTGCTTATTCCTGAGTTGTACACGTTTTGATAGTCAATCTTGGTATGCAGGTGCTATGGGTCCAAGTTGCAGTCACTATGTAAATATAAACGTTGGTACGTCCACTTTTACCGCCCACAAATCAGTAAAAATGCTTTATATCAGACGGCTTTTGCCCTAGAAGACTTAGATTTGGTAATTTAGTTTAAATGATTACTGTCAGCCAACTGTACAAAAAATGGGCATGGCCGCACTATATCTACGCCCACTTTATCGAAATCATGCTTATTCCTGAGCTGTACACGTTTTGATAGTGAATCTTAGTGTGCAGGTACTATGGATCCAAGTGGTAGTCACTATGTAAATATAAATATTGTCACGCCCACTTTTACTGCCCACAAATTTGTAAAAATGCTTTATATCAGACGGCTTTTGCCGTAGAAGACTAAGATTTGTTAATTTAGTTTATTTGATTACTATCGGCCAATGAAGAAAAAATGGGCATGGCCGCACTATATCTACGTCCACTTTCTATAAATCATGCTTATGCCTGAGTTGTACATGTTTTGATAGGGAATCTTAGAATGCAGGTGCTATGGATCTAAGTGACAGCCAGAATGTATATACAAATGTTGTCACGTCGCCCACAAATCAGTAAAAATGCTTTATATTAGACGGCTTTTACCGTAGAAGACTAAGAAGTGGTAATTTTGTACATGAGGTCCTGTCGGCAATTGTTAAAAAATGGGCGTGGTCGCACCATATCTACGCCCACTTTTTCGAAATAATGTTTATTCCTGCATTGTACGCGTTTTGATAGTAACACTTCATATGCAGGTGCTCTAAGTGGCGATCAATATATATATATATATATATATACATATACCAAATTTGCCACGTCAACTTGAACCACCCGCAAATAATAAAAAACAACGCGAAATGGCCAATTTCAGCCCTTGAAAGGACTTTGACCGAGCTTCTTATGATGAATTGTGTTGTGCGTATTGTGGAATGTTTGAACACAAATGATCGAGAACTGGACCTACACGTTTTATGCCGACTCCGAACGATATATGTTTTCAAGAAGCTTTATATGACAGGTTTTACTCTCTGAGGTTTGCCATTGTCAGCAGAGAGGTGACAGCCGAACAGAAAAATTAATTCAATTGAAAAAACTTTCTGTGTCAGGTGGAATTCGAACCAGGGTTCTCTTCTATATGGACCACACACTCTGCCCACTACGCCACGGCCGCCACTTTTTTACCCACAAATCAATAGAACTGCTATAAATCAGACGATTCTCATCGTTAAATACTAAAATTTGGTAATTAAATTCATACACTTACTCTCGACAGCTTTGCAAAAAATGTGCATGGTAGCACTATATCTGTGCATACTATTCAGCAATAATTTTATTTAATTTATTTATGTATTATAGTTAACTAGCGTACCCCTCTGCACACTTCGTAGCGCAAACAACATAAATAAAATAAGAAAAATTAAATATAATTGAATTTTTTTTATTGCAATTCTCTTTGATATACAACATTTTTCGTCTTCTTATTTTCCGTATAAATATATAAGACTGACGGTTTGCCGACACGTGAACAGGCAACATACAATTGTCCGTGTGAAAACACTGGATACTCCAAATTCACACCGCAAACTCCTAACGATTGGCCTTGAGCCTTGTTTATGGTGACTGCAAACGCGAGACGAATTGGAAATTGCAGTCGTTTAAATTCAAACGGCATATCAGACGGTATCATTGGAATGCGCGGAATTAATACGTCTTCACCTTTAAATTTTCCAGTCAGAATTGTAGCTTCAACCAAATTGTTCATTAATTTTTTGATAGCTAATCTCGTTCCGTTGCACAATTTCGGTTGATTAATATTTCGAAGCATAATTACAGTGACACCAACTTTTAACTGAAGATTATGCGGAGGTAATCCTGGTAGATCTAATGAATTCAGAAATTCAGTTGGATAATTAACCACATCTTCACCATTCGTAACGGTATCAACAGATTTGTATGAAATCAAATCACCAGGAATTTTAGATTGTATCTCAAAATTCAAAGAATGAACATCCTTATTTTTCGCTGCTAAAATGGCTCTTTCACTCAACCAAGCATGATTCGTATAGTGTTGTGCAATGTCCGGAAAAACACTTTCAATCAATTCTTCAGCTGATTGCATAAAATAACAAAAATCAGTTGGCAAAGTAATCAATCCTGATTCATCAACAGGCATTGAACCATTACCAATTTTTAGCAATTGCGCTGAAAACTTAGCAGCAGATGGATCGTTTTGCAATTCCACACGGACATTAGTTGTTAATTTCAATCTTTTGATATAACGCCATAAACAGGATGATTTTAAACATGCATTAATTTCGTCAGCTGCAGTTGATTTGGGAATGACAGGTAGTGTTTGCCTGAAATCACCAGCCAGCAACACCAATGCACCACCAAATAAATCAGTACATCCACGAATATCTCTCATTGTTCTGTCAAATGCTTCAACTGATTTCTTATGCGCCATAGTGCACTCATCCCACACAACAATATCACATGCCTGCAAAAGTTTAGCTGTTCCAGATGTTTTCGATATATTACATGTCGGATGTTCAATAACTTGAATATTCAAAGGCAATTTCAAAGCAGAATGTGCTGTCCGTCCACCGTCCAACAAAGTTGCAGCTATGCCAGAAGAAGCCAATGCCAATACAATTTTACTCTCAGAACGTATGGTTGCCAAAATCAAAGAAGTCAAAAATGTTTTTCCGGTACCACCAGGTGCATCCAAAAAATAAAATCCACCGACTCCGCTATTGACAACTTGCATAATCGAATCATACGCCACTTTTTGTTCCAAATTTAATTTCGGACGATTATCTACAACGTATGCATTCAACAAAACACAATCGTACTGCAACTCACGTTGTAACTCCTGCTCGAATAAAGCATGCATTGGACGATTAGGTGATGGCATTCCCAATTGAACTAAAGCCTTATTTCCAATTGCCAAACATAAATCCTCAATCATAACTAATGCTTCATTGTAAATTTCTGGAGTAAAATCCATCACTGGATTATGATTAATTCGGCGCATTCGATTCAAAATATCTTCCGACAAAAAATCTTGATACTTTGTCCATAACTCCAACGGCATTCCCAATTGAACTAAAGCCTTATTTCCAATTGCCAAACATAAATCCTCAATCATAACTAATGCTTCATTGTAAATTTCTGGAGTAAGATCCATCACTGGATTATGATTAATTCGGCGCATTCGATTCAAAATATCTTCCGACAAAAAATCTTGATACTTTGTCCATAACTCCAACAGATTTGATGGAAAACACGTAGACAAAATTATTGCAAATAAATTCCGAATTTGATGCGGATGAGCAACAACAGATGCATCAGCTAAAGTGTGATCCCAATGTGCATCATTTTCCAACAAATTCAATTTCTGACATGCTCTCTGTACGTCACACATAATTCACTATCGACAGTTCTCAAATCACCAAACGATGTTGGCCCACGAATATTAACTAACAACAAACGCAAATAAAAGCACTCAGCATTATTCGGATGAACAGTGTATATTCGTCCCAAAGCATCACTCGAATACAAATTCATATGACCTGCCACACGATTTCCTTGTTTTCGTCATTGAAATTCTTTCTTCGTTGCATTCCAAGTAAAATATGTTGGAACCTCAGCATACAACAACGTTTTGGCTAAATCATCAACTGCACACAACTTGAAAAAAGCTGTCAATGTTGTATCTGTAGGTGATGCAGCTCTTTCAGCAGCATTTGCAGCTGTAAAATAAACACGTTGGCCATTTTCTAAGTGTACCGCAAGGTGGACGACTGTTGTAAACCTCTCATGAATATGAAATGCAAATATACGCCAAATGGCTTCATTGCTGCTAATATAACGCCCCATTTGAAACTGAGTTACTTCGTCGTTTCTGTTTGGATCTGACACTCCGAAAACTGCCATATCGCTTCCTTTGTTGACATATTTGCAAATGTACTTAATTGACTTAACAGAATTGCAATACTCGACGTTGATATGTGCTTTGAAAACTTTCGACAACAGTGGTGAATATGGCACAATCCATCTGTTATCAACTTCAACGTCTTGATTCCGTACTTTGATAATCAAAGATCTACCATGATCCTCAGTGGATCTACGACGATACAAAGGATAACCATCTCACCAGTTACTGTATCCGATACCAAAGCTCTTGTATATCGCTTCGTACATTTGCCTTCAGCCATACATGGTGAATTAACGTTGTATTCTCCACATGATCCATGAATCATGTTTTGAGTAACAACTGCATATAATTCCGGATCATTCACACAATCTGGTATTTCGGCTGAAATAACATGATCCACCTCGTCCGGAGTGATCTTATTCGCCAGCCAAGTCAAAACATGAGCGTGAGGCAAACCACGCTTTTGCCATTCAATGGAATACATCCAACATTTCACCTCACCAAACACCCGACTTTTCACAATTAAATTCATCAATGCCTTCAACTTTTGATTGAATACACGGGCAGTAATATCATGCCGATCCATTGTTTTTTGCCCATCAAAAAGAAGGTCTTTCAACTCATCCTATTGAGGGTTACAGGTAAACGTGATGAAAAGATCGGGACGACCATAATGACGAACGTAACTCATTGCGTCTTGTGCATATTCGTGCATGTGTCTCGGGCTACCTTGATATGACGATGGTAATATGATCATTTTGCCAAGATTATCAACGTTTCCATCATTGTTTATAGCATCCCGCAAGTGAATGTACTCCTCTGAGAGCAATTTCCCCTGATTAAATCTAATGAAATTCAATCTCTCAGTCTCGATTTTTGCATACATGTCAACGAAAAATTGGTGAAGAAGTCGACGGCAATATAACAAATAATTCACTTCACCCTGCCGAACCATGAGACGATATGAATAAAAATTCATTGCGCTTACTTTTTTTCTCGTTCCAACACCTAAAATCAAATTAAATTCAGTTAGAAGTTTTCACAAATAATTAAAAAAAAATCGAACACACTAACCGGAAGAGGGATTTATCATCTTAATATTGAAATGATAACCATCTTCTCCGCGGCTAAATAACAACGGATACTGCAAACCGTCATAACACCGATGAGTTTCTGATACTCGTTGAAGCTGCATATTGCGACGACGTAATACAATATCTCTCGAATTAAATTCATCTCCAATAATTACAATAGCCACTTCATCCATCGTTGGTGCATTAAACCTTCTAGCATGTTCACCAGGTGGCGTTTTATCAGCACGAATAACAATTGCATACTCGTCAGATGGCATTTGATCTAATGCTGTTTGAAATAATCGAACTAACTCATTTTCATCATGCAACATATTCTGCAACTGTTCAACAACATCATTCCTCAAAATTGATGAAATGTCACAACGACGATTGGTTTCAACAGTCGAGTTACCCACAAAGTATATTTGTAAAAATTGATAGCTTTGATCTGGGAGTGGTAACAAAGAACCAAGTCAATGGTAAGCTTGGCCTTGAATCTGTTGAATACCAAAATTTTTGCAACCGTACATATTGTTATTATCAAAACAAACACGATATATGTCATTCACAGTAATTACCTTAAATGTCGGCATGAAATTATCTCTAATAATTTTAGTGGCACCAAACGACGTCATTTGAAAACACGAATTGTACGTTTGTATGTTTGTTAAAAAATGCTTTGAACTCGGAGAAGTGCCAATAATCATTGAACGCAAAGGCTCTGGTGGTGGATTCAATTGAGGTAATTTCACTTGGCCACTTGCACAACATAATCCAGGATTTTCATGTTTAAATTTGAAAGCCTTGCAATAAACACACACAACAGACATTGTTCCAATTGAAACGACATCAAGAGACGCATAATTTAAATAAGCATCATAAGCAAATGCTGCACGTTCCAAAACAATTCTTGGGTTTCTCGATGCTCTCAAACGTCTCATTCCAGCTCTTACAGCTTACTTACATTTACATTAGCACGCTGTGCATCGCTTTGCGCAGCTCTACTCGCCACAGATGACCTAGCAGTAGCTGTACGACGCCCAAGTTGGCTACGACGACGGGTCATTTCAATAGTTCACAGATTAAATTGTAATATATCTAAACAAATCCAAACTAAAAAATTAACTTTTCATTAATTTTTTCCACAACTAATCGTTTGTTATAGGACATGATTCAATCAAAGAATTACCAATTTTAAAAATATATCTCGTACAGCTCTGAACACAGCAAACGTTGTGATTCACACACAAAAAATCCAATAAAATGCTCAGAATGGTAAATGCCAAAAATGTAATAAATTTCAATTTATAATCGATGAAACAATATGCTAAAATAAAATACAACACACTCTTAAATCAATTGAAATTTTAAATTCACTCGAAATCAAAACGTTGATAAATTTCCTACATACATTCACACACACGTACCGCAGCAACTATTGTTGTGCCTAAACGGCCAAAAATCCAATTTTAATGCTTAAAATGTTCACACCTATTAATAGCAAAAATCAAGCAGCAATTGTTGTGATTAAACATCCAAAAATCCAATAAAATTCTCAAAATGTAACAAACTCCATCCACCAGTTGAGATTCCACTCGAATAATATATCCACTTTTGTAAACAAACAACAGGTTGATACCAAATGAACTGTAATTCCAATGTGTTCCAATCAGACTATTGTCAAATCACTTTCCACGTTCCATTTACTGTAACTCTCACAAAATATAAACAGCTGACTTGATATCGACGTATGTTTACACTCTCAAAACTGATACACAATTCAACAACTTCAAAGCAAAATGAAACAAACAAAACCAAACGAATATTTATTGAAAACCAATTTAAATATTTTTTTTTATTTGAAATTTCAATTAAATTTCGTTCATTTGTCGTATGACCATTTTTTCCCTTTGTTATTGGTTGCGTGCTATTTTGATTGCTATTTCCAATAAAAATAGCGCGTATGTACACAATTTGAACTGCATAAAATTCATACATTTACTTTTCAAATCAATTAAAATCAAATTTGGAAAAAAAAAATTTCCAATAGGTCCAAAACCCTTCACTCAAACACATATAACTCGACCAAATCAAAACATTTTCAAACAATTTTCAAAGAACGTACCCTACAAAATGGTATCGGCAGATTTTTTTTTTACCCAGCCGAACTCTCAAACACTCGTCACAAACAGATTTGACAACATTTTTTTATATATATATAGTTAATTAATTACATTTTAACAATTATAACTAAGTAAGCACTAGCTGCCAGGGCTATCGGATAGAAATAATTTTAATTCCTGAGCTGTGAACGTTTTGATAGTCAAACTTGGTATGTAGGTACTATGGGTCCAAGTGGCGGTCACTTTTTATATAAATTTTGTCACGCCCACAAATCCGTAAAAAGTATATAAATCAAAATTTACAGTAAAAGAATAAAATTTGGTAGGTTAGTTCATATGGTTACTGCCAGAACCCTTAAAAAAATGGGCGTGTCGCACTTTATCTGCTCCGACTTTTCAGAAATCTTTGTAATTTCTGAGCTGTACATGTTTTGATAGTGAAACTTGATATGTAGGTGCAATGGGATCAAGTGGCGGTCACTATATATATTAATGTTGCCATGCCTACTTTTTCTGCTCATCTATATATCAGTAAAAAATTTATGTTTGTATACTAATGCTCCTCACAAGAAAAAATGTGTTTGGGTCGGTTGCTCAAAATAACGCTTTATGTTATGATTCCCCAAATATTTCGATAGTAGCGATAGCGTGAGGCGACTTAATGTATATACGTATGTGGGTATGTGTATATTACGTAAAAACTCCGAAACCGCTAAGCCAATTTTTATACCAAATCCTTGAGAGGGCTTCCTATAAAGTCTGGTGCCGATCGTAAAAGGCACCTTAAATAAACCTAAAATTTTCGATATCGAACAGTTTTGGTTTTTTTTTTGTAGGTCGCACAGCCTCGGAATTCAGTATTTGACCTCAATTTACACATGCAGTTCCACTGGTAAAATTTTATGGGCGTTAGACGGGGGATGTGGTACTTTTACAGCACCCCAAATATTCGGTATAGTTTTCGAAATAAATTACACATCAATAAAACTCGGTATGAATATACTATAAAAGTATGGCTTCACTAAAACTACACCCTCTTTTAGGGGATAAGCGCTGAGCGCAGCGAAGCGTGCCGGGTATAAGCAAGTAATATTATACTTAAAAAATACTTAGCTGCTTGCCGTGAGTTTGCTTTACGTAGTAGATCTTGTAATATATTATAGGAGTATATACAATATGTTGGTTCTGGGGCAGGTGGCTCGGTGGCTCAAGCCAATGACGTCACTCCGGTCCAGCGCCATCTAGTGGGGGCTTTTTTATCTAATCCGCAAGTTTGGGGTATGTCTTTCCTTTAAACTTTTAAAATTGGCAAGTTTGGTGTGTGTCTTTGCTTTAAACTATTAAAATTGGCAAGCTTGGGGTATGTCTTTGCTTTTTAAGCGTTGATCATAATTTTATACACTACATTATCGGTAGTGGTAGTCAAGCGAGTTCTTATCAGTGTTTGCATGTTTATTTCTTAACCCTCGCATTAGTTACAGCAAGATTCAAATTTTGCTGGTCAACTTGCTTTGTGAAAAATATATATATTTTTTTGGAATGAAGCAATTTAGGTACGGCGAAGGTTGAAGAGGTTAAAGAAATGTTTATAAATTTAATAAAGTCGGTAAGTATTAGGTGGGTGTATTTGTTTCGAGCTTTGATTAAAAGTTTTGAGGATATGTCTTTGCTTTAAACGTTGAGCATAATTTTATTTACTTCATTATCGATAGTGGTAGCCAAAACAAGTTCTTGCGAAAGGTAAGTAGGTGATTTGATATCAAATGAAAATTCCTAAACAGCCTCAATAACAACTACAACAATAACAATAATATCAGCACACAATAGTATAAAACAAAATTCAACCCGCTCAAAATATTTTGTTTTTACCAATGAAAAACCACAAACATCCTCAACAGCAACAACAACAACATATACAATATTAGATAATAGTAAATTGTAATAAAATGTTTGCAGCACGATATTAATATAATCATATATATATTTTTTTTTTTTTTGGATGCTTTAAATTTTTAGGCAACTTGGACCACTGAAATAATTTTAGAAATTTTAATCTTTAGCTTGCAAAACTAAAACAAATGAACCAGGACAAAAAAAAAGCAGCAGCAGCAGCAGCAGCAAAAAATTACAAAAAATAAAATGGGTAAGCAAAAAGAAAAATTTTTTAGTAAATAATAATATTAATATATTTTTTAATTATTATTTTCAAGAAAACATCAACAACAACAACAACGACGACGGTCGCGATGCTTTCCTCAAGTATCGGAGGGAGGCACTCAATGCGGATGCTGCTGAGTATGCTGCTCGCCAGGACGAGATTTACGGGATATTAGAAAGAAGGTGCCCTTGCGAGCCCTTTCAGACAATAGTCCATGAAGCTCCTGATGGTAACTTTTTAATTTCAAAAAATTAATTTTTAATTTATTAATTTTTTTCTTCTTTTTCGTATACTTCTAGACCCCCGCTACTCCAATATATACGAGGAAGCGGTAAATGGAGCATCCTCTGTGTCCGATGAGTCTGCCTATGGAACAGACTTGTTCGATGCCGACGGGATGAAGGAATTTATCAACCAGCAGCATCAACTTGCTGATGCGGATTAAGTGCTGGAGATGCAGTCTCGTGCTGATGTCAGCAACATACTGTGGGAGGAGAGTCCGGTAGTTTTTTTTAAAAGATATCTGACCCTCCTTCCAGAGAACTGTTGGGATGAGAACGTGTCCGACCAACTGCAGAGGCTTATTAGCCGCTATGAGCACTCACCCAAACTTGAAAGGTTGCGTGAGTGTTCAGCTGAAGTTGTTCGACTCGAGCGTGAGGCTGTAGAGCCTCCAGAATTTTTAGTAGTACCAGAAGTGGTATTCCATCTTGCTGGGACATAATTTATATATACATTTTTTTTATATTTATAAATATACATTATAATCAAATTAGCATTATCACGAATCAAGTGTTTTGGTATCCGTGTATTTGTTTATTATCATTATTATCATTATTATTATTATTATTATTATTATTATTATTATTATTATTATTATTATAT